>APFE030000520.1:79866-165770 GCA_000404065.3 Pinus taeda
ATTAATTAAGTTGAAATAAAACAATTAAAAATATTTTGAAATTAAATAAATTTATTAGGATTTAATTAGATTAATTAATTCAAGATTAATTAAGATTAATCAATTTAGGTTAATTAATTCAATTTAATTTAATTTCATCAATTTATGTTAATTTGATTTAATTTAATTAATTAAATCAAAATGAACTAAAAATTTCATTTTAATTTGATTAATTAAATAAAATTAACTTTAATTAATGCTAAATAATCAAAATAATAAAGTTTACAATTAATTAATTAATTAGTCAATTAAGATCCAGGAATTATGGTAAAATAATTAATAACAATAAATAGAATAATATTAATTAAAACCAATTAATTAAATAAATCAATAAGATAAAAATAATTAATAAATAATAAAACAATTAAATTTAATTAGACTAATTAAATCATAATTAAAACAAAATAATTTAATTTAATTAAATTGAATTACATAAGATAATTTAATTTAACTAAATTAAATTACATAAGATATAACATGGGAATATGAAAAATAAAATATCCAAACTTTAAATTAATAAATTAAAATTAAAATCATTAAAATAAAAATTAATAAGAAACCATACACAAAAAAGTGTCGGCTTCTTTATAAAATTAGGGTTCTTAGCTTATTTATATCCAGGTCGAAGACTCTTCTCTCAATCAAGCTTTGAAGCATATTCTATCTTATTTGTCCTGATGATGGACCCCCTTTGGGGTTTGAAACGTCGACAGAAGAAACAAAAAACTGTGGAAAATCTGGAACATGCCACTGCAAATATTATCTACCAGCTGCTCTATCTACCTTTGCTTCTTCGAACTCACTGGGAATTTGGCTTATTGATAGTGGTGCCTCAAGGCACTTCACTGGTTAAAAATAAGTTCTCCATAATCTGATAGAGAAAGAAACTAACCTAGAAATTGTCCTTGGAGATAATATGAAATATCCAGTGAAAGGTGTAGCCAATGTCTCTCTTAAATTGAATCGAGGTAATACGATCCACTTACAGGATGTGTTATATGTACCTGACCTCAAAAAGAACCTGATGTCCATTTCGGCTATGGAAGACAAAGGCTACAAGGTGGCTTTCAGCGATGGCAAGGTACGTGCATGGAAAAACAATATTAAATATGCCTTCACTCTTGGGTTTCGAGTCGATTCATTATATCAAGTCGGAGGAAATCCGCTAGGTGTCATGTCTTGTGACAGACCTCAAGCCTTGATCAAGAATCAAACTGAAAAGAAGATCGGGATCTTAAGGACTGATAATGGGACTGAATATGAATCTAACGAGTTTCATGACTTTTGTAAAGAGGCTAGCATTAAGAGGGAGACTACTACACCATATACTCCTGAACAGAATGTTGTGGTGGAAAGGAAGAACCATACGATTGTGGAAGTTGTCCGTGCCAAGCTCCATGAACAAAGACTTCTAAAGTTTCTATGGGCCGAAGCTGCAAACACCGCCGTATATGTGCAAAATCGATGCCCTCATCAAGCATTGGGTTCCAAGACTCCTGAATAAATGTTCACCGGTAAGAAACCTGACGTATCTCATTTTAGAATTTTTGAAAGCCCTGTATATTTTCATGTGACGAAAGAGAAAAGGAATAAATTGGGTGCATCTGGAAAGAAAGGAATCTTTGTGGGCTATGGTGAAAATACTAAGGGCTATAGAATCTATGTAGCCAGTGAAAGGGAAGTCATGATTAGTCAGATGTCACCTTTGATGAAGATATGGCTCTCAGCAAGGTGGAAAATCTTCCGACTTTGAGGAGGTCTCAAGAAGCCGACACCAGGGAACTGAAACAAAAATATGATGAAATAATGCCTGATGTGGAAGAACCCATGGATCTTATTGATCCACTTGAGCTACTCGATGATGTTGAAGAACACACTGCACCATAAGGAACCTTCCGTGAAAGTAAGAAACCTAACAGGTATCAGGGATACCTGACCATCATGAGCACGATCATACAAAATGAGCCTTCATCATTCTCAAATGTCGTCAAGCATCAAGTATGGAAGGATGCTATGACCGAAGAATATGAGTCCATTTTGAAGAATGATATCTGGGAAGTAGTTCCCAGACCCTAGGACAAGACAGTTGTCACTTCTAAATGGCTTTACAAGATAAAGCATGCAACAGATGGAAGTACAGAAAAGTATAAGGCTCGTTTTGTCGCTCGTGGCTTCTCTCAAAAGGAAGGTATAGACTATGACGAGATATTTGCACTTGTTTCCAGATATACCACCATCCGCTCGATCATAGCCCTTGTGGCTTGACAAGGATGGAACCTACACCAGATGGATGTCAAGACCATATTCTTGCATGGTTCGATCAAAGAAGAGGTCTACATGGACCAACCCAAAGGATTTGAGATGTATGATCGAAAATCTCATGTATGCAGGTTGAAGAAGGCTCTCTATGGGCTGAAGCAAGCACCCTGAGCATGGTATGAGAGGATAGATAGCTACTTGATGAAGCTGGGATTCACTAGGAGTGAAGCTGATCCTAACCTTTACTTTAAGGTTGAAGATGACAAACCTATCATACTGGTGTTGTATGTGGATGACCTCTTTCTAACAGGTGCAGACCCTCTCATTCACAAATGTAAGAGGGAGTTGGCTTCTGAATTTGAAATGAAGGACCTAGGACTGATGCGCTATTTCCTAGGACTTGAAGCGTGGCAGAAGCCAGGGGAAATTTTCCTATCTCAAGGAAAATATGTGGTAAAGATATTGGAAAGATTCAGTATGGTGGACTGCAAGCCTGTTACTACCCCGACGGAGCTTGACTTTAAGAAGTTAAGAGGTAGCGCTACTGGACCTGTTTTACGAAATGCCACTGACTATTGTCAACTCGTCGGAGCATTAATGTTCTTAGTGAACTCCCGTCCAGATATATGCTTCGCAGTTAACACGTTGAGCAACATATGGTTGAACCTCACCACATACATTGGATTGGTGCCAAGAATTTGTTGAGATATCTTCGTGGCACAATTACGTATGGGTCAAGATACACTGCTTGAGATGTGAGACTACTTGGATATATTGATGTTGATTGGGCAGGCAATGTGGTGGACCGTAAGAGCACTTCCGGGTGTTGTTTCTCCTTGGGATCTGCTTCGATATCCTGGATGCGCAAAAAGCAGAAGTCGGTGGCTTTGAGCACTGCCGAGGCAGAATATATTGGTGCTAGCATGGCCACTTGTGAGGCAGTCTGGTTACGAAATCTCTTCAGTGAGTTGTTTGGATTTACATTGGATACCTTTGTGATCCTATGTGATAACCAGAGTGGGATTCGTTTATTAAAGAATCCCATATTTCATTATCTCTCCAAGCATATCAATATCAGGTACCACTATATTTGAGATATGGTGTAGCAGGGAGCTATAAGGCTCCAACATATCGGTACAGATGAACATGTGGTCGACATTTTGACAAAGCCCCTAGGAAAGGTCAAATGTTTGACTTTCCGAGAACAACTTGGTGTCTTTCAGAGACCCTCTGATGAGGGTCCTGTATGATGTATTGAGCTCTGGGAGCTTCGGGGGGGGGGGGGCGAGGTACTTCTTGGAACGACATATGACCACATGGTGACTCATCATCCCCTGGTGGTGCATCTTGTACAGGGTAAAAGGATCAAAATTTCCCTGTGACACCCGTGGCGACTATGTAGCAGGATGATTAGTTCTCCTATGAGGTTTGGATGATGTGTTCTCCATGATGATTGTGTATCAAGATGATTAGTTCTCCTGTGAGGCCTAGATTATGTATTATCCATGGCGATTGTGGAACAGGATGATTCGCTCTCCTGTGGACAAGATGATTTGCTTTCTTGTAGAACAAGATGATTCGCTCTCTTGTGGGACAGGATGATTTGCTCTACTGTGGACAAGATGATTAGTTCTCCTATCGAGGCATCCTACCCATGCAGTCTAGGAATCATGGGAAGTACCTCTCATCTGATCAATAAGCAGGGAAATGAGGATAGGGACCATAGTAGTACCGATGGACGCATCGTTGTATCTACCATACTCCCTATTCTAGGATGACCTTCATTGATCTGGGATCAATGATATTGGTATGGGACTAGTGGTAGGAGTTGTACCCACTATGACATTGACTTTGAGTCGGTTGAGAACTGGTCTGGGACCAGTGGTACACACTCTGAGACTGACTTTGAGTCAGTGGAGGATGATACTAGTCTGGGACCAGTGGTAGGAGTTGTACCCACTATGACATTGACTTCGAGTCGGTTGAGGACTGGTCTAGGACTAGTGTTACACACACTGAGACTGACTTTGAGTTAGTATGATACATCCTCGATCATTTCTTCTTCTTCATAATTCAGACAAAGCAAAGCAGAGCAAAGCAGAACAAAGCAGATCAAAACAGGGAAAAACAGAACAGAGCAGAGCAAGCAAAATAGCGCAGAGCAGAGCAGGGGTCAAGTTGTATAGGGCAGTGCATTTGATGGATGAATAGTAGCGATCGATAGACGAATTGCAGATGGAGTTCTCCCTAGTTGAGAGGGAGTGTTAAAATTGGAAATTAGGGCCAAACTCAATGTGGGTCATCTTATTCATGGCTAATAATATTTTTATTAGATTCCTCTCATCAAGAGGTGTAGGATTGATCTAAAGATCATCCAATTCCAATAAGTATTTATGGAGATATGAATTTATTTTGATTATGGAATAATTATCAAGCCGACTAGCAACTCATGTAGGCTTAGAAGCCCAACAGTCGCATCTATTCAATCATCAACATTTGTATATAAATACAGGAGGTATTTTCCTCATTTGGACAGACTCTCTCATCACATCTCTCTCTCAGAAATGCGCTATAGGTGGAACTGACTCTCCTCAGAAGGCCGCATTTTGTGGTGAAGGAATCAAGCCGATCTGACGATCGGTTTGCAAGATATTGTCTGCCCTAGTTGAGGGTTGATCAAGGGTTTGTTGCTGCTAATGTAAATTAGATTTATGTACTATTTCTCTCTGCTAAATTATTGAAGATAAAAGAAGATTTGATCAAAGGGTTTCCCCATATTGCGGTTTGTCCCTGGCTAGCCACCACATCTTGTGTCTCTTGTCTTGGCTTGTTTTCTGTCAATCGTTTAATATTCTATCTGCACTTTACTTAATGTACATGTGATTGCTAATCTGTGGATAATAATAATAAAAAGAATTAAACTGCTCTAAGCATAGAACATACCATAACTTAACAGATACTCCATTTAGATTTTTATGACACTAGTTATCGTGGCCACTTTCCATGTTTTGTTGTCTCTACACGTATTGTTTTCCTATTGTTTCGATTCTGGGAGCACTAGTATTTGTCTAGTTCAATATACCTGGTATATTCTTGACCCAACGAATTTCATATACCTGGTGTATTCTTTCCACCTGGGGGAACACTCTCTCTAACCAAGGGATATGCTCATTTTTATCACTTCGGAGATCCTCCACATTGTGGTCCTCTTCCTCATTTCCATTTATATTCTATATTGTATTATATATGACTAACTAGATTTCCATAAGTGGAGACCATATGACTTTGTGGACTAATATTCTCAATCTTGCATGTCCCATATCGAACAGGACCAGGTCTCCTGCCTATCTACCACCAATTACTCCATTCTCCAGCGCAAGGGGATTTATTCCTTTATTATATCTAGACCATGCAAAGACTTTGGAGTTTGGTGCTGCTATAGGTGGTGGACATGTTTCGGTTGTGATTGTTGCTACTGCTACGCCTGAAGTTTCCTTATCCGGCTACTGAACTTGTTGGAGTGAACCTGGATTACCTATGGATTAGTTTTTCGATGCTATTTCCGGTTCCAGTTTGGCATTATCTGAAGAATTCAAAATTCATGACATTGTTTTTGTTGGGTAGGGGTGGATTGCTCTTTGAGGGAAGGTCTTTTCGGTATTATATGCGGGGTTGGTAGATTAGGTGGTCACTGCAAAACTTCATTAATTTCCTAATTGCGAAGAGCGACGACAATGGGGTGGTTGAGTCTACACATTCATTGGGTACTATGTGCTGGAATATGGAATGAAGTTTGGGTCATTGTCAATGTTATTTCTACATTAACATTTCAGGATATCTTACTATACTACATCAAATTACCAAATTGGGGATACGAGGCGATGACGGGGTGGTTGAGATAACACAATTACATCGGTACTACGTACTACTACCTGTACATGTGATTGAGCCTTTTTCAAACGTGTTACTCCTTTTTTCCTCCTTATATCCTCCCTATTGTCTCTCTCATTCCTCTGACTCTGCCTATAGTTATTACTACACCATACCTAGCCTATCAAATGCCTACCTACACCATCCTTTCTGGTAGGACTAGGATCCATATGGTTTCCCTAAATTCGATTACATAAATATGAATATATCTTCTTCATTTTTTTTGTTAAGTATGACACCTCGAAACACGAGGCATACATCAATGCCACCCTGGTTGCGAAGGCAACATGCATTGTTGGCAGGTTCAATGTATTAAGTCTGACCCCACGAAGATCAAACAGGGAAGTGGGTGAATAGGTGGCATCATGCACGGTGGTGATCACAGCACGTGACACTTACTACAATGAGGTTACCATAGATGTTGTGCATGCAGAACAATTTCGGCCTGCTAGACGCCACACCACATCCCATGGAACCAAATCTAAACAAAATCGATGGGTGATCCACACTTCTTCGCAGACATAATTGTTGAGCTTTGGTTTTGACATGCTCCTAGAATAGGTACTTAGTCTATAGAAATGGGCCTTGGTCGAAACCTGGTATTTTCCGATCTACTAGAGGAGGAGATGAGGAGTTGGGTGGAGGATAAATGGAAAAATTTACTTGGCTATGTGCCTACAGTGAGTTGCCTCATGAACTCCTGGTATAATTTTCACTTCTTGCATCATGAGGACCTGGATAAGATTCATAGTATGTCATGGGTGAGGGAAAGGGGATTTTTGTCACTACATCCAAGATATGTTGGGTTCAACTCACTCAGAGATACCCCCAGAACAGGTTGATCTAACTTAAGCTTCCAGGACTACCCATTGAATTATGGACTAGACGGGCCTTCATGGACATTAGGAATGCTATTGGCAAGTTCATATACATATACCCAAAATGTATTGGTGCCAGAGACAAAAGGGTCGCATGGATTTTGATAGAAAGGGGGACCTCTGGAGGTTTACCTGCCCACATTGATCTGGCCTGGGACAAGATTCACATTCATCAGCAGATGGACTTCTGAAGCATTCTATTTTGTTGCCTGATTTGTCACCATACTTGACATCTCATGGCACAGTGCTCTCGTAGACATGGGAACAAGAAGAAGATGGGTAACGCGGACCAGTGTGGAGGTGGTAGTCCACGGGTGGCGTATCCGCAACAAGGTGGTGAGAACAAGGACTCCATCTAGAACAATGAAATGCAGCAACAACATATTACAGGTACACACACCTCATCCCATCCTAATTATTTCGCTAAGAAATATCTGGAATACCCATCAACCTCCTCACAATTTGTTGGGTCGTCCTCCTCGAACTCATCCCATATATACTCCTCTGACTCCAAACCCACAAAACATTTATATACCATAACATCGGATCCCATCCCCCAGATTACGCCCTCACTAAACAACGAGCTACCATCCATGCCCACTTGCTCCTCCCCTCCCCATACTATGGACTATCAGCCATTTCCACCCGTAGATACACTAAGGGATGTTGTACATACGAGGATTACTCCACTACCTTGAAACATGCATTTTTGTGGGACCCCACTCTCACCTGAATCGCCCATTCCTTCTCCCAAGAATTCAGTTGATAGTGACATTGAATTCCTACTATCTAAACTGATGCTCGACCTTCGGTCCCTTACTATACAATGTCCCCAACCTCAGACATCCCCGAAGATCAGTCCTAACTTTGCACTTAATATCACTGTAAGACGAAGGAACAATAGGGGCAACATACATTTTTGGGGACGACCCAAAATTATACCCATTACTTCTGCTGAAACCATTGCTCTCATAGACATCCCCATTAGCTCCACCACCCAATCACGAGCCCTTAGAGCACAATTGCCTCACATGCACACTAAATGAGTCTCTCCCTATCCCTTAACATGCGAGGACTAGGGGGCTTACTCAAATATCTTTCCCTCAGAGATCTCTTCACTTCAGTTGATCCATACATCATTCTTTTATAGGAGTCCATGAATAATGCCCAAAGAGTGCTAGAATACTTTAGAATTATGTTCCATGCATGGCATATGGTGGCTATTGACTCTATGGGCCTCTCTGGTGGTCTGACTGCATTGTGGAACTCGAGATGGGTTAAGTTTAAGGCATATAGATGTTTTGATGGAATATTACTTTATGGGAGACTACAAGGATTGGTGGGTCGGATTCGCATACTCAACCTATATGCCCCTTACAAGGACCATCATAGTTTTTCAGACAAGCTGATGGATGATGATATTTTGAAACTGGACTCACTCGTATTGGTTGGCGATTTAAATGCCATTGTTGGGCATGAGGAATACTCAGGGATGACTTCTAGATTGGATCCACTTGCTAAAAAGATCAAAACCATATTCTATGAATGTAACTTGATGGATACTGGGCCACAGTTGATGGCTCCTACCTGGCACAATGGGAGGACAATACACAATGCATTGCTAAGAGACTGGATAGATTTCTTGTGAAAGAATATCTACTGGAAAGGATGGGTACAATACAATCTCTGATTTTGAAGACATACATATCAGATCATCTGCCTATTACACTTATCTGAAGAAAGGAGCAATCTAGATTGGGTATGCCTCTCAAATTTAGTCACATATAGCTTGAAGATCCAAAATTTGACAAGTTGGTTCGAGATTTTTGGACACAGGATTGGGAGACAACCACCTCCCCTATGATGGCTATTGTTCAGAAGCTCCATGTGCTTAAAGTGGAAGTTAAGAAATAGGAACGATCCAAAAAAAAGAAGTTGCATAAGGAACTTAATGACATAAAAATAGAGATGGTGGCATTGAGTCCGGCCCTGGATGCGGGGAACCCATCCATTGAACTTATCAACAACATCAAAGGGTTGGAGGGGAAAAAGAAAAATATCCTACACATACAGGAAGTCACTTGGAGATTGAAGAGCAGGGATTTATGAATAAAGGAGGGAGGGAGGAACACCAAGCTCTTCCACAAATATGCAAATTATAAAAGACAAATTAATACCATTTGCAGCACAAAGGATACAAATGATTGCATGGTTCACAAACTTCCTGAAATTCAGCAGGTAGTTATTGGTTTCTTCGAACAGGCTTATAAGAACAAAGATACAGATGGAATTGAAGACCAGATTTGGGCATCTGACTCTTACCCCAACATGTTTGATGCTTACAAGAATGAAGAATTGTTCAAGGCAGTGGAATGGGGGGAGGTACACACTGTTCAGAAATATTTCTCCAAAGACAAATGACCGGGACTTGATGGATGGACAATTGAACTCTTCATGCATTTATTTGATCTCATGGGACCAAACTTGGTGAACATGGTTGAAGAGTCTAGAACGGGTGGGCACATCACTAAGGAGATCAAATCGACATTTATTGCCCTTATTCTTAAACATAGCAATATGGGGACGTTCAATGACTACAGGCCCATCTCTCTATGCAATTTGATATATAAATTGATTTCCAAAATAATTTCTCTCTGGATTAAGAATACTCTGTCAAAATACATCTCCTTGGAACAATATGGTTTCCTATAGGACAGATAGATACATGACGCAGTTGCAAAGACACATGAATGCATCCACTCTATGCACACTAAGAAGTTAGAAGGTGCTATCATGAAGGTGGATCTACAAAGGGCATATGCCAATGTTGATTGGAACTTCTTGCGCATTGTCCTACACAGAATAGGTCTACATATGCATAACATTGAATGGATTATGGCCTGCATTACTTCTGTTAGATATGCTGTAATTATAAATGGATATCCTACAAGTTTTTTTGGGGCTGGTAGAGGGTTGAGACAGGGATGCTCACTCTCCCTGCTGCTATTTATTTTGATCATGGATGGCTTTAGCCATAATATTAAAAATTCTTGCCTAAGGGGTGACTTTAATTCACTGCCTATGGGATGAGGTATTAAGATATCACACAGTTTTTTTGTTGATGATATTCTCATATTTTGGATTATTTCCATAATGATGTGGGCTTCTTTACATAACATTTTCCTTAGATTTTGGCAGCACATATAGTCTTTAGACGAATAAAGGCAAATAAGAACTATTATATGTGTTAGCGCTCAAATCTGCCTTAGGCTGAAATAAGGCAAGACTCAAGGCCACATCAAACCACGCTCAACCTCGTAGCTAGCCCTACGAGGACAAGAGAGGGCTCTCTTCAGGACAAACTAGGCAAAAGATAATCGAAAAGGCTCGAGATGACCGAATTGATAACTGATTTTAGGCTAGGTATTAAGTACAAAGAGTTTAGAATTGATTTTTTATGATTTTGTTGAAATCAAGGGAAAGGCAATTTTGGGTGCGGGGACGAGGCACAGTTTTTGCAGAGGTCCACTTGGGGCAAGATAGGAAATTGTTTTGATGCCTTAAAGTAGGTGAGATGGATAGATCAGACTGGTGAGAGGCTAAGGAGAGTAAGGGGTCTCAAGGATTCTCCTTAAACTGAAGAAAACATAGAATATTAAACAAATTTAAAGGCAGAGCATAGCAATTTCATGGTTTCTACCTTAACACTTCATTTGCTTAATAAGAGAAGATTCAATAGAGATAATGATTCACATACACAACTTACAAATACTAAGAGAAAAACACCATCAAGACATAAAGCCACATGGATCCCAAGTAGTGCTGCAAACCCCTAGTCTTTCCTTTGCCAAAAATGCTAGTAAAATATGTACAATATAGTCTCAAAACTATCCCAAGAGTCCAACCATGAAAATGACTAAGAAATTACATAAAATAGGCAAGCTAACACATTTCCTTGCCTCTAAGAGTCGAGTTCATCACCCTAGGAGCTATTTCAACCAATTCTAAACTGAGCACTACAATCTAGGCAATCAAAACAACTTGCCTCTATAAGCTAGGAAACCAATTCATTCATTAATTTTTTGCCATTTTATGAATGAATCTTATAGAATAGGTAAAAAAGTGTCATGTCAACATGAAATTACATCAATTACATCAAATAGGATGAAAAATCCCACCAAAAAGTCAAAACTGGTCAATGTTGCGTTTTCCTGAGCTGAAGGTGCAAAACTGGCAAATTTTCCCAACGCATAGTGCACCTTTCAGGCCACTTTTGAGGCACTTCACAGCATCCAAATGAGGCAAAAGTGGGCTTGTTGAAAAGGTCTGGATGCCTACTCTCCAACCCAAGTGGAATTTCTCAATTTGGTGCCCATTTTCCCCTCCAAAATTGCAATCTCCCAAGACTGCTTTCTGTGTGTCCAAAAAGTGACAGAAGGTCATTTTTTGCTTGTTTTTTGACCTTTTGGGGGCTCAAATCTCCATGAAACTTCTTGGCAGTGGCTGAGCAAGTGTATTTTGCCATCAAAAATCTGAAAATGCTGAGTTTTCGTGAAATGGAACTCCCCAACTTAAGGGTAGCGCGCGGCGCGCTACGCATTGAGGGCAAAAACTGTTTTTGGCACAAAAAATTCAAAATTGACCAAAATTGCTTCAAATTTCTTGAATTTTGAGCTGGAGGTGTATCATTGAGCACCATGCTTCCTCAAGGTGGCTTCATCCAAAATTTGGAGTGGATCGGACCTTTTCCTCCGTTTTAGTGCCTTTGCCAATCGTCCTTTGAGTATCTTCATTTTTGCATTGCACACATGCATGCGGGCCCAATAATGATTTTTCATGTGTCGAAGCAAATCTTTGTCTCTATTGGCTTTCGCCAACAACTTTTCCAAGTGAGTGTTCACCCGGATGAGCATTGATTCCCGATCGATAGGTGTCAAATCACCGGGTCTCCTACGGGCCAATTCCGGTCTTCACGAATCTTCCGCTGCTCATAAATTTCATGCTCATCTTCCAACTGTTTGTTGCGCTGCTCTAAGTAGTTGATCACCCATTTTTCCATCTGCAATTTCTTGTGTAGCGACTCATTCTCGGCCCTTTGCTCTCGGATGATCTCCTTGAGCTCTGAGGTAGGAGAGCTAGCATCAATATCAATGATATCCGTGTCTTGACCTCTTGAAGGACCCTCATCAATCATGGGTCTCTTGCCCCTGTCCTGGACCTGTACCTGTGCTGAAGAAGATGGCGAGACCCCTTCCACATGATGTGGAGATAATACTACTCGTTGTGCCAATGAAGTCAACGAGACCCCTTCCACCCCGGGTGGAGATAGTACTCGTCGTGCAGCTGCGAATAAGGCTCTGGGGCCTTTCTGATATGTCACATATGCTGGAGCATCAACATGCTCGGTCTCATGAATGTCAAACTGTTGTGAAGGCCCTCCCTCATCATGGACAATCTCAAGAGGTGGGTGTGGCACCGTGAAGAAGTCGCGAGAAATGAAATCCTCCCATGGAATACCCTGCTGTGCCAACTGATGCATCACTATGATCTTGATCAGTGCATAATGATAAATACTCTTGTGTTGCTGTGTTGGGCTCTTCCTTTGTACCAAGCGCACCATCCTCTCTATATTTCGGCACATGAAAAATGGAATGTTCATCATTCGTACCTGTGTGAAATGCATCAACAAACGGATATGGTACGAATATAGACGTGAAAATCTTCCCTCACAGGTGAAATAGCGAATGATGAGCCTCATCAAGGGTGCATACTCATCCCTTAGGAATCTGAAGGGAAAAACAGCAGTTAGGTGTCTCATACATCCAGGTTTGATATATGGCTCATAATGAAATCTGTCTAACTGTTGGCGCTTGTTCCACTCCTCTCCAACATTTGGTATCCCGGTTGCTTGAGCAACAATCTCGAGTGATAGTGTGAAGTCCACTCCTGCAAGGTTCACATGACCATTGTGCAAATGTAGGACAAACAAGCGGGCTAATTCTCTGTGATGTTGAATTTGTGAGATCCTCTCACAATACTCAAAACATGATTGGTACCGAAAACAGGTCACTGCAAGTGGACAAGCTTGCAAATAAGCCAAAGAGGTGGGCTCCTCCCTGACATGCCGACCACCTTTACCACCCTTGTGATGCCTCCTAGGCACTTCTACCTCCGGTGTTGAATCACTGTCATAACTCTGCTCATAATCTGATTCGGTTTTTGACATGGTTTTGAAGGCAAAATGACTGAAATGTATTGCTGACTTTGCACCCAATTAACTGTTGTTTGACTTTGTCAAATGTTGCCACCAAGGGGACATAAATACAAGGGGATTGTTAGGGATAGGGGAACATGAGGGAATTAGGGACAACAAGAATTAAACAAGGAATTTAGGGAAGGGAAAGGGCATAGAAGTTATGATATTGTAGGGTTTGGGATTTTGTAGAGGGATAGTGTAGAATTTTATGAGGAATTTTTAAGGGAAATGTTGGTGAATATGGGGGCAAAAAAGGGGGATCAATAATGGGAAACCTTGGACAGCAAAATACTTTGAAGCCCTAGCACAACTAAGTTTTTAAATTTCACACAGCAATGTAGGGTTTCAACTTCACATTTTCATGGCATTTTTAACATATTAATTTCTCATTCATCTTGCCAAACCAAAACTAGCCATGGAGGAGAGGCCTACCTAAAGATTTCTTGAGAGAAAAGAGGATTTGGTAGCTTGCTGGCGGTTTATTGGGTGAAAAACCCAACGCGTAGTGCGCCTTGCCCAACGCGTAGCGCCCCTCTTGTGCGTAGCGCCTGTGTAGAATACACTGGAAAAGTTCCTGATGTGTAGCGCGCCTCAGCTGACTTCTGCACTAGCGCGCTCTGAAACTGCCCACTTTGCTCAAGAACTCCTAAAATCGCCTTTGCAAGGTTTCACGTAGCTTGTGAGAGGCAAATGAGTTGCTAATGAAGAATGATGTGCTTTTATAGGCTTCCTTTAGATTTTCATTTGCCCAAAACCCATTTTATAATGTTTTGAATGTTGACACTTTTTGAATTAATTGGCTCTGACTTTTGGTTTCTTTTCTTTGAAAAATTGGTTGAAATGATGATTTCTTCTGAAAATTTTTGCAGGGATAGCTTCTAAGGTGCTTTGGCAAAGGAGACCAAGGCTGCACTTCGACATTTAGAGAGTTTGAAATTTTGAGAATTTTTACAAAAAATGAGATCATGACCTTTGTTTTTCAAAAACAGAGTTTTGAAAACAAGGTGAAAATTTAACTGTACAATGATGAGAATTATTGAAATGATGCTTTATGAAGGACATCCCTCTGGCCTGCTGGTCCTTTATGACCTCTCAAGACAAAAATTGACTCAACCCTAGACCTAAGACCTCGAAATTTAAAACAAGATAAATGACCCTTTGAAGATTTTATTCACTCAAACAAACCTGAACCAGCAATGCCAAACAGGAGGGGAATAAAAGACACAAACTCCTCCAGCAGAGTTATGGCATGCCTAACGGAATGCAACATGATCACACTAATGGGACACCTAATTATGAAATTCAAAGAGCTTTGAGCTCTGGTGGAGGGCTACTAGACCGACTCTAACAAGTCACAAAGGTAAGGAGTTTTTTGGGAGCATCACATTATTAGAGGAAGTTCATAGCCAATTTCTCTTCCATGGCAGTTCCACTACATGATTTGACCAACATGAAGGTTGTCTTCCAATGGGGAGGAAAATAATGGTGATGTTATTAATTATCCTACATTTGATAAAGAGCTTTACGCATTGGCGCAAAGTGTGAAGAAATGGAAGCATTATTTAATGGGAAAAGAAACCATTATTCACACCAATCATCAACCTTTGCAATATCTGCAATCTCAAACAAAATTTCAGCAATCAAGGCACTTTCATTTGATTGGTTTTTGACATCAATTCCACTTGGTAATTAGGTATAAGAAAAGTATTAATAACAAAGTTGCTAATATGCTTTATGGACTGTTGTTAACGTATCCATTTTACTCAAGAATAATTTTGTTTTTCCTAAAAGTTACATTAAGGAATACGCACATGATGCTGACTTTCACAAGGTATATTCAAACTTGATTCAAGTCCACCAAGTTGAGGGATTAGAATACCATGTACATGATAATCTATTGTATCATTTGGGAAAACTTTGTGTTCTACAGGGAGAGAGAGTAAATGTCACAAGGGTAGCATGCACTTCTCTTATTACTGGACATTTTGGTGTAAGTAAAACAATGGAAAATATTCAAAGGTATTTTTACTGGCCTTGTATGCTTGAAAGGTGTCATGTTTTATCAGAGGTTGTTCGTGGTGTGCAGTCAGTAAGGCTAGTAATAGGAAACTAGGATTGTACACACCACTTCTAGTGCCTTCACGTCCATGGGAGAGTGTTTCTATGGATTTTGTAGGAGGTCTTCCTTTATCAATAAAAGGTCATGATGATTTGTACATAGTTGTGGATAGGTTTAGCAAGATGTGCATATTAATGCCTTGTAAAAAAAATTACAACTGAACAAACAACTCAACTTTTCTTTCAAAATGTATGGGTTCATTTTTGGATTACCTACTTCTATATTAAGTGATTGTGATTCTTGATTTGTTGGGAATTTTTGGTCAAGTTTATGGAACTTGATGGATACCAAGTTGAAGAAAAGTATAGCCTTCCATCTGCAAATAGATGATAAAACTAAAGTGTTTAGTAGGATAGTTATTCATCTGCTAAGAGGATATCACAACAAACATCCTAAGTTGTGGGATGAACAGTTGCATTATATTCAACATGCTTACAACCAAGCAAAACACTCTTCTACTCTAACTTCGCCTTTTGAGGCATGTCTTGGTTATTTGCCTAAATCACCTTTGGATTTCATATTTGAGAAATATGTAGCTATAGATGGACATAGTGACATAGACAGAGAAAATAAATTCATTAAGAAAATTCAGTTGATTCACCAAACAATTCAAGAACAACTAGAAAAGAGTCAAGGCAAGTATAAGGCAAGGCATGATAAGCATCATGTGGATCATCAGTTTCAAGTAGGTGATGAATTTTGGCTCTACATTAGCAAGAAAGGCATCAAGGTGAAGGTAAAAAGCTGAAACCAATCCGTTATGGTCCATTTAAATTTTTGGAAAAGATTGGTAATAATGCTTTCAAGCTTGATTTTCCTTCATATATGAAAATGTATTTCATTGTTAATGTTGAAAATTTGAGATTGTATGAGCCTCCTTTTAATGAAGATCAAGGAGGAAGTGTATAGATTCCATCAATTGAAGATTTTTCTCTAGAATTTCTTGATGAGCTTCAGCAAGACACTATTGAGAGATTAATTTGTCAGATTTAATACCTTAATATTTATTGTTGACCCGAGGTTCGTAAACATGAGTTGCCTTGTACTTTCTTCATTCGAGTTTAAATTAGAGTTGTAACACTTCTTGATAATGATTCGTGGATTAATAACACACTAACACTCTCAAACAATTAGCTATCAAAAGAAGACCCAACAATCGAATTCAATCTAGAGAAAAAGTCTTTACAAACCTTAGTATTCAAATTTGAACTCAACAAACAACTAAGCTATGAGTGTCAACTGATAAAATGGAATTCTTTGCACACAAAACCTTACTTAATCAAACCCCTAAATGTTGGTACTAGACTTTCTATTTGTGATAACAGTTTATTCATCACTCAACAAGCAATCTATAATGATAACAATTCAATCTTCAAGAAAACAAAGCCTATACTAATAACCATTCAATCTTTTAACAAACCATAGTTCCTTCCTGAAGCAACCAAGCAGTCTATGGTAATTCAATTCTTATGTGAACAAGCAATCTTTGCTAATAGAAACTTAATCAAACCATCAATCTGTACTTAATAAGTGATTATCTTCTTAACAAAGGTTTGAAAGTTTAAGTACTAATCTGAAGTAATTACCCTATCCCTTACTAATTTGTCATTACACTTACAACTAAGTAATCTATAGGTCTCAATCTGATGAAAACAACTCAAACCCTTAGTTGATCCAATATCTTAACAATTTAACTAAACAACCCTTAGGAAAATTGTACTCGAGACTCTATTGTAACCACACCAACCCTTACTGGTACATAACCTTATTTGGAGCCAATGTTCTGCTACCTGAAATCTTAATTGATGCCTGACTCCTGAAAACTAGAATCAATCTCTTCACAAAGCGAAAGGAATTGTTTATCTGGACGAATAATAACATTAACCTTCACTCAAAACAGGGGAAAATCCTTGTCTACTAAACCCAATGCAACCAATCAACATTCGAAACAGAGAAAATTATCTATCCATTAAGCTTAATTCACCCACAAGAAACATCGAAACACTCAAGGGTGTGCTATTTGCAATCCACTCGACCTACTCTATAATCCTAGAGTCTATTCATTAAACAGAGCTAATTGAGAAAGATTCATCCACCATTTTATGAAAGCAATCTTTAATCTAAACAACTCGAAACTAGAGCGAAAGCTCTGTTATGATTACCTATAAGATAATTTGAATAGAAAATCAATCCATTTCAGTTCTTTGAAGGAAGGCAGAGTAATTTAGTAGCCAAACAAATCTCGTTCCTAATTGGTTCGAATTCACTGAATCAAACAATCACAATAGTCCCTAATGCATAGGTCATTCGTTTCACTCATTAGGTGATTGTATAGCATGTCTTGGCTGATTATAACTCAATATAATAGCATCACGCTCTATTCTAAAATCAAAGCAAGGTTCACAGAAGGTTCAACTATGAATTATGGAAATGAGTGGATGAAAGAACAGTAATGCACCTACACTCTTTTAAACAACCAAATAAATGCAATTCTCACACAGTCAAGCCAAACTAATTCAAAATGAAAGTAAACACACCATAACTAATCACACAGTGATTCTATCTACAATATACAAAGAAACTCAGATAGGTAGGCCCTAGACACACTTGGGAGCTAGATAAACTTACAGTAGAAAGGAAATCTCAAATGCAATCAATCACCTATCTTCA
The DNA here is from genome assembly GCA_000404065.3 of Pinus taeda. NCBI lineage: Eukaryota > Viridiplantae > Streptophyta > Pinopsida > Pinales > Pinaceae > Pinus > Pinus taeda. The sequence goes on from APFE030000520.1 coordinate 98,018, forward strand.
GCAATCCATCAACGCTTACTCTCAAACTTAGAATTAAACCATTTCGATATTTATCAAAGACGAGTTATATCATTCATGGCAAAGTATTTCATAGTTTCTAACACACTAACTTGACATATTACATCCCCTACCTTTATAGACATTTTATTAGAGTTACATACTGAACTAACATTAGTAATTTATAACAGTCTTAACAAGTCAACTTCTCTAGAGCAAATAGGTTTGAACAGCGACCCGAATTAATCCAACAATTTGTAAACAATTCTCAAACTTGGTATATGTTGTAATTGAAGATCCTAGGATCAAATGCGTTCCTTGCAAGGCTGGCGACATCCCCTCATCCAGAAGCACACGACCATTTATCCATTGCATAGTCCAAGTACCAAATCTAAATATACGTTTGAGTACACAAGTAAGGAGCCAAGGTATATCATATGCGTCTTTCCATTAGCTTCCTACACATCTTTGCTAAGAAATCTACACTTGATCATAATAATTAGTTAGTTTTAGGAATCAGCTACCTATATCTACTTAAATACACTAAAAAATAGCCAAATGCAAACATTAAAAGATTTACCTTGAATATGGATTGGGATCATGAGAGGATAGCAAAATAGCACAGAAATAGGTTCCATAGTGTCAAAAAGAGGTCAAAACGGTGATTGAAGATGGTATTAATAAGACAAAAACTGAGGATCAACATCCTCCCACGTTGATCCTCATGCATGCCCTCATACATCAAACAAAAAGGAGATTGTATTTAACTGAAGAAGACTGTGGTCAGAGACCAGCAGTCTTGATTAAAACCTTGATCCCCTGTCGGATAGGTGGTGAACACTTTTGAAATTGTAATGCTAATCTCTTTACATTCAATCATATAACAAGCTTATTTCGGGCTACTTTCCATTTCAGAGGATGCTTATCTTTCCTTGTCAAGGCATCATTCTGGGCAAATAGTTTCATATTAGAGTCCCTGACTTGCTGATTTACCTCTTTTATAGAATGAAATAAAACCTTATATTTATTTGCTTGCTCTCTAAACTTGGCAATTGTATTCCGAAGATTGATAAGCCTGATCTTCAAATTCTCTTCAACATCCAGTGTGGGGGTGTTGGTGGGGGTTGTTGATTGTTGCGAGGTAATTCCTCCCAATGATTTGCCTCTTGGTTTCTTGGATGACTAATGCGGAATAGCTTGTAGTGCCTTTGCTTGCTGTAAGTCCCGTGGGAGACAAAGCCTCCAGATCCCGGGAAATATCCTTAGGAATTTTAAGCTTAGTTGTAGCAGCGACCTCTTACTTAAGGGGCAATTTGGATTGCAAAGGATTTTCATCACAAGAAAACGAAATAGGAAAATGCGCAAGGCCAGTGCCTTTAGCATTGGTCGGTAGGGTAGGAGCCATGATGCGGGTCTGACGACGGCCTTGAATTGAGGCTTCAACAATGGGAATTGATGGAGTGTTGTGGGGGAACAACGGACACCAATTTTTGGCCTTATGGGTGGTGCTTCCAAGTTTGACAGAGGGCTCTACTAGAGATGCCAGAGTGTTGCTCTCTGACATGGTGTTTAATTCCGACTGGGTGAATTTTGCATGACCGTGTTTCCTTTTTGCTGCAATCCCAATGGAATTTCCTCTAAACCTTTCCTTGTGCCATCATTTAAACTGTCTGCAACTGTATGAGGGGATTCTGAACCAGGGATAGGGGAATGGGTAGGTGAAGATACAGACTTAAAATGGGGCATGGCGCCATCAATTTTTAAAGAGTGCCCTACTGCATGTTTCCTACCCTCGATTTGTGTCTCCTGTCCAGGGAATGCCTCGAAAAGGAAGTCTTCCCATGAATGCTTCTATTTCTTAAGCTCGTCAGCCTGTAAGATTTTGATTAAACTATGATGATACAATGTAGTTTCAGGTTTCTTGCCCTGCGATTGTACACCCTTTTCCATTTTATGCAAGCTTTATTTTAGGAAATAAGGAATGTTTACTGGCCTATCTTCAACAAAATGAACCATAAGCCTGATATGATAAAGGAATAGAATAGAAAACCTCCCTTCATGAGTCACAAAGCGTTGTAGCATTGCCAAGAATGGATGCCATTGGTCTTCTATGCAATAATGAAGCACTCCCTTCATCCAACTAATTGACCTGTAGGTTGGCTTTAGGAACACAGTGCAATTCAGTATGTCTAATTGGCCGCCCTTGAAAAATCGCTCACCAACCGTTGGTAGCCTAATAGCCTAGATCACTAATTCTTCTGTGACGCTGAAGTTGAGGTCACCGACTTGGGCATGTTCAGCATTAAAACTTCTAGCGAAGGCCATTGCAACTTGATCAATATAGCCCTAAAACTTTCGTAAAAATATCATCCATCCTTTCTCCTCTAGGCTTCCCTTACATTGTTCATACTCTGGACTGCACAGAAATTGAACAAAATTTGGTTCATGCCTATCTGCTCCCATGGAACTTGCGTTATGTTGAACTCTCCCCTTTTCTTCAATTAGCTACGCCATTGGTTTCTTATTATCCCTCTGCCCATGCTCATAAGCGTTCTCTATTTAGATGAATGATCGTCGCAATGATGGATCAGATACAAGGGATTGATTGTCATGATGGTGATAATCTTATCTTTGACTGTTTAGAGTGTGGGAAATTGGTTGCAATTTGTGATCCATGGATGGAGCGTGTGAGCATTCCAGCTATGATAGGGTGTGTATTTACCATGATGATAGAGGGTGTCATGAACTGATGATTAAGATGGCAAGTGGTCATGAACCGATGATCAAGCGGGAGAGAAGTCATCATAGCAAGAGTAGATCATGGCGATGGGGATGATGTCTTATGAGCATGCTGGAGGATAAGTGTTTATGAAATCGGGAATAGACAGGTGAGGTCATAGGATGTATGATCATGATGATCACAGGATAGATTCATAGGTGCCCTTCAATGATTAACACTCTAACTACTTGCCAATTAAACTTAAGCGAAATACAAGTGCGTACCCTTACCACTTAAATTATTTGTGTGAGGCATGCAAGTGATGTGCTAAAGCCACGCCTTCTGTAATGATGTGCCCATTTCCTTATTTCTGGAGGATTGTCATATTGTACCTTTGGTAAATCGGGTAATGATGCCATGAACATGTACTAAACTCAGAGTGAGTTGGTGGCCTTGATCAATTCTTGTCTACTTTTGAAGGTAGGCCTTGACTCATCAAAGCGTGGTAACAAAGCAAGATGATTCAGTTTATGATACAAGAAATTTCTTTCACATATTGTGACAACACCGTGTGGTTATAGGCCCCAATTTTTAGCCAAGATCTCAGGGCTCTCATATACAATATGAGTGACATTTTATACAGAGCATAGAACACAAACCTTCAACAAAAAATGACACAACATATTTCGATCAAAACTTGAAACATAGGTATCTTTGCACAATATGTGGAATCAAATTTTGAGATCCTTATGAAAGAATAACTGGAGCTGAACAGAGTATAAGATATCGGTTGTCTGTGCTGATTTCAGAACCTTCAGATTGAATGTCAGACTTCTCAATTATTTTAGAAAAGGAGACTGCTTATCAATCCATGGATTTTAACTAGGCCTGGAATGATATCTTCCTGGGGAATTTCCTCTTTAGGGAGCTAGAAATGGCCAGAAGAGAGCTCCAAGGGGGCTTCTTTTCTGTAGTTTATTCCTTTAGGCCCAGAAAAGAATAATTCACAACCCAAAGGATCCTTGTACTACTACTACCTTATTATTTTATCGAGCCTAAATTAGTTAGTGCTCAGGGCATCCTTATTTAGAGAGTCGGGATTGCCCAATTAGACTCCACAAGTTTCCTTTCTGTAATCATTTCCTTGAGCCCAGAAAAGAATAATTCTATGCTCAAGGAATCCCTAGACTAATATTTGTCCATTTCATTTATGAGCCTAGATCATTCGATGCTCGGGAGATTCATATTTAGAGAGTTTGAAGGCTTCCAAAGAAGACTCCACCAGTTCCTTTTCCATAGATAGTCCACTAGACCTAGATAAAGGAATAAACTTCCTTCTAATGGATTCCTCCTTTATTCTAACATGAGTTGTGGGGAGGACCGCCTATAGATATAAAATGTGAATATATATATATATTATATATATATATAAATATTATAGATATGTTAAAAAAAATAAAACTAATCAACTGAACTGGCAAGGGGCTGATTATTGTCATGAATCAGCTCCAACCCTGAATCCCCTTGAACTTCCTGCAAAAATTGATCATGTGAGAGTGGCTTATGATAAACATTAAGCCAATGACCATTTACTACAAAAGAAACCTTATCATCATCGATAGTACAAATACAAACTAAACCATTATTAAAGACTTCAGTTACCTCATATGGTCCCAACCATCTAACGAAAAATTTACCTTTTAAATGCTTAAACTTACTATTGTATAACAAGGTCCAGTCACCTAGACAAAAGATTTTCTTCTTAATAAATTTGTCGTGCCATTGGGCTCTTTGGTCTTGTACTAATGCAGTTCTATGGTATGCATCTTGTCAGATTTCATCAAGCTCGTTCACTTGCATCAACCTCTGTTCTTAAGCCTCATTTAAATTCACACCCAACTAAGGTGGTTCTAAATGTTTTTACCTGGAATTCAATGGGAAAAAGAACTTTTTTTCCATAGACTAATTCGTAAGGTGTGTGTCTGGTCACATTACTCCATGTGATCTGGTAAGCCCAAAGTGCTTCTAGTAACTTTTCTACCCAATCTTTGTGATGCAGTTGAATTGTTTCATAAGGATAGATTCCAACACTTTGTTCGTGGACTCCACCTGCCCATTAGTCTGGGGGTGGTAGGGGGTCAATTTGTGGTGCTTAACTTGATATTGCTCCATGAGTGCCTTGACCAGCTTTGATGTAAATTGGGTCCCTTGATCAGTGACAATTTCATGAGGCATCCCAAATCTTGTAAAGATGTCTTCGAACAAAAACTCTACTACTGCCTTCTCAGTGGCAGCATACAATGCTTTGGCCTCCACCCACTTGGTGACGTAATCAGTGCATACCAAAATATATTTCTTTGTTTTTTACATTGAGATGGGCCCTACGAAGTCCAATGCCCACTTCTTAAATGGTTCAATATCAATTTGTGATTGAAGAGGCATTTCATCAGAGGCAACTGGTCTCCCCATTCTTTGCCAAGCATCACAACTTAGAAAAAACTTCTTGGCATCTTTGAATAAGGTCGTCCAATAGTATCCAGTATGGAAAACTTTATATGTTGTTCTCTTGTCGGCGAAGTGACCACCACAAGGCTCGTTGTGACTGGCACTTATTATATCGTGCATTTCATCCTCCCTCACACATCGTCTCATAATCAAGTCCAGCCCTATATAAAATAGATCTCCCTCGATCCATGAGTAACTAGCACTGTGTTGCACTATATTGTGCCTCTCTCGAGCTGACAGGTTTTGAGGTAGTCTTCCTGATACCAGATAATTGGTGACGTCAATGAACCAAGGAGTAATAGTAGAAATGGAAAATAGAGCTTCATCTGGGAATTCGTCAGGCACCGACATTGGCATGCTTCCCTACGTAAGATTCAAACGAGATAAGAAATCAACTTCCAAGTTGTCTCTTCTAGGCCTATCAATTATAGTTATATTAAATTCTTGTAGAAGAAACAACCATCTAGTTATCCTACCATTAGTAATAGGTTTATTTATTAAAAATCTAACAGTAGATTGGTCAGTATGGATGAATGCCTCATATCCGGTAATATAATGTCTAAACTTTCCTATAGCATGCACAGCTACTAATAGTTCTTTTTCAGTAACTGTATAATTTAATTAAGTGGGAGAGATATTTTTTCTAACAAAGTAAATGGCATAAAGAAATTTATCTTCCCTTTGTCGCAAAATTGCTCATAGTGTAGTGTTCGAAGTGTTTGTACAAATGTGAAAAGCTAAGGACCAATTTGGTCCTCTTAGCACTGGAGCGGTTGATAATCTCTCTTTTAGTACCTGAAAAGCTTGTTGACAATCAACATTCCACACAAAGTTAGAATATTTAGTTAACAACTTGAATAATGTTGCTGCAATTCTAGTGAAATTCTCAATAAATCGTCAATAATATCATGCGTGCCCTAAAAAACTTCTTACCTATTTTTGTGAGCTCGGAATAGGGATACATGAAATTAACTCAATTTTTGCTAGGTCAACTTGAATCCCTTCAATTGACACATGATGGCCTAGAACAATTCCCTTAATTTGCATCATTCTAGATTTGTCATTACTAGGGGCTAGATCAGCTTCTTGACAATGGATTAATACCTTTTCTAGATTCTCCAAAGCCTGTAGAAAGTCATCCCCATAGACTGTGAATTCATCCATATAGACCTCCACACATTCATGGATCATATCGGAGAAAATGGCAAGCACAACTCTTTGGAAGCTGGCGGGGGCATTACAAAGACCAAAAGGAAGGACTTTATATGCATAAGTACCCAATGGGAATGTGAAAGTAGTATTTTCATGGTCTTCTTCGGCTATCTGAATTTGATTGTACCCGCTATAGCCATCTAGAAAAGAAAAATATTTCTTACCTGAAAGCGTGTCAAGAACTTGATCAATGAAAGGCAATGGAAAATAATCATGCAATGTGGCCTTATTTAATTCTCTATAGTTGATGCAGATTTGCCACTTTTCGTTCTTCTTTAGAACTACTACGAAGGGTGATACCCACTTGCTATCAAAAATGGGGTAAATGAAATATACGGCCAGGAGATTTTAAAGTTCTTCTTTAACGCTGTCTTTTAATGTTGGGTTCATGCACCTTTGTGGTTGCCGAACAAGTCTCATTTATTCATTCGTGTAGATATGATGTATGCAAGTGTTTGGATGTATACGTCTCATATCCAATTAATCCCATGTGAATTCTCCTATTTGTTCATGAACCATACTCATCAACTGTTGCTTTTGTTCTATAGTCAATCCTATACCAATTTGTAAAATTTTCCCTTCGAATATTTCCACCAGTTCTATGGTGAGCTCATGACTTTCCTCCATTGCTGCAAATGAGGCAAAGATAGCTGGGTGGCAGGTTTCTTGAAACTCATCACAAAAAACATGTTGATAACCATTAAAAGAGATAGGATAATTGATATAAGAGCTATCTGCTAAGAACTGTTGCAAAACATACTCATCAGAAATCTCCTGGAGACTTCTAGATTGATCTAATGTTAACAAGGGGAACATGAAATCTTCGTCTCCATATGGGTTTTCGAGCCATACTAGTACTTCGGCAGTTGTCTGAGCAGGTGGGAATATGGACAAGGTTTGATTGCAAGAACTATTTGAAATAATCATTTCCCCATTCTTGCATCCAATGACAACATCAACAGTTGCCAGTTATGGCCTTCCTAGGACCACAGGGTGTCCAGGTCTGGAGGTTTTGGTAGAAATTACTACAAAATCTATAGGGTATTTCCACGAGGCAATAGTGACTACTATATCTTCCAAGGATCTTATTGGTTTGATAATGGATTTATCTACCATCTCCAAGAGGATAGGGGTGGTTTTCAGTCTAGGTAGTTGTAGTGACATCATTGTTTCATAATTCATTGCATTTATGGCTGCTCCTAAATCTACCAGGGTGTTAGGCAAAAGCGCTCCTTTTATTTAAATAGTGACAATGGGATTCTCGAGGTCATTATATTTGGCAGGCATGCCATAGATCATTGTGGACATCTCACTCATGACTTTGATATTTTGGTTCTTATGCCCCTTTCTTCCCAGCTTCTTAATGAAGAGGTCCTTGAAAATTTTAGTGTATATGGGAATGTCTCTAATTTCCTGTAAAGGTGGGATTTTAATACATACATTCCTAAGTTCATTTTCCAGGCCATATTCCAACGGGACTTCCTCTTTCTTTACTATCATTCTTTCCAGGTACAATGGTTCAGGTGATTCTTCTTTTTTCTGTTGTTGTTTTTCGTTTGATGAATGATTTTCGGATGACATGGAGGGTACCTCTTCCTGGATTATGACAACTGATTTTCCTTTGTTAATTGTCCTTCCTGGTCGTAATTTAATTTTGTTTACAGGGATGGCAGTGATCATGTATGTAGGAAAGGGTTGTATGTCTATGTTTTTCATAGGTTGAGGTAACCTATTATGATTAGGGTTAGGTACGGGTTGTGCAAGCAGCAATGTTGGTCGTGGGGGCTTTATGGTGGCTGGTGCCTGCAAAGATGAGGTGTTAGTAGATGTAGGTAACAATTGATGTAAAGGAGGCGGTGGTAGCATAAGTTGTTGATACATATTAGGGTTATATGCTTGCTGATATGTTTGTTTGGATGAATTATATGAAGTACTTGGCATGTTTAGATAGGGTACATAGAATTAAGCTGGAGGTTGCTAGTTGTTGGCATAAGGGTTTGCCCTCCAATTATGGCCCCAAGCAGTGTTTTGCAGTTGCTGAGAAATCCAAGGGGGATAGGATGTAGGAAAGGTGCATGGCTGAGTCTAGCTATAACCTTGAATATTTGGATCTAGGAACACATTTTGACTTTGGCCTCTCCAGGTGGGTTTCTTGGTCGCTTGTGATTGGTCTATAGTTTCAACACTCCCTTTGTAGATGGCTTGTAAGCTAGGAAGTGATGGGCACTTCTCGATTGGGTGTTCTAAAGTACAGATTCCACATAAATCAACGGTGTTTAATGGACACTCCCTTTCTGAATGGTTACACCTACACTTGGAACTAAAGACAGCCATGGCTGCTTTCTCAACTTCCTGCTTTTGTTTAATTTTCATGGTGTCGATCTAGTCGCTAATTATGTTTAGGTTATCAGTTTTAAAATTTTCTAATAGGTTCCATAGCTCCACTCTTGTAACAATGTTAGCCACATTTTTCTTTTGCACATAATCTCTAGAATTGTCTCTAAGTTCCCGAAGCTTTTTACCTATTTTGGCTTGGCTTCTAGAGTAAGTGTGACACATCTCAATGACCTCAGCAAATTTCTTTTTATAAATGTCTCTACCACTAAGTAGATTTAATGTTTCAATACAATCATCTCTTAGCCCTTTTAGGAAAACAATTATGATAATTTTTTCATCTAGGTTGGACCCATGGGATTTGTGGAAATTGTATAGGAACCGTTCAAGATACTCTTCTAGATTTTCGTCTTCATTTTGTTGCATCCTAAGGATATCATTGATGTCCCTACTCTTACGAAAGTCTTGATATTTTTTAAGAAAAATTGATCTCATGTCATCCCATGTGTATATGGTGTGTTTCCCTAGACTCATTAACCACCTAAGGGCTGCATCTTTTAATGTGGTGGGAAACAGTTTGAGTTCATGAGCATCATCATAATAATTATAACTGTGACATAGAATATCAAATTCAAAAAGGAAGGCATCGGGATATTCAGATGATTTACCATAGAACAATGGGAGAGATGCCATTGGAATGCTCATCATTGTGATGTCACGTGTCATGTCTAAGATGGAGAATCTGAAAGTGACTTCTTCCTCACATTGGTTGCCTCCTTCAAAGAGATTCTCGTTGCGTCGAGGGCCTTCTCCCTCTTCTTGATGATCTTCATTGTGTTTGTCCTCTCCATCCAGGTGATCCATTTCTGCAACCTGTGCCCGCTGAGGTTTGTTTATTATGGGGTGGCCCAGGGGTAATGGAACACGGTAGATGTTGGTTGATTGCTCGTCCATGAGGTTTTGTTGTTCTACTAGTTCTTCCACTCAGTTGTCACAGATAATCTGTTGATTGATCCTGTCTCCTTGCTCTAAGAATTCCTAATATGAAACCATGTTAGAATCAACACTTCCTCCTTCTTGTCTCAATCATGCATATCTATTAGCAACGGTGAGAATAGGTATATTAATTGATCCAAAAGTTGATGGAAATCTAGTACTGGAAATAAATCTACCCTTACTATCCTTAGGTCTACCTACACTCCTATGCGTAAAGATAAAGGGAATAAATAAATATTCAAGGACAAGCAATGATTGGTCAGACTTTGGAGCAACACCAATGATCCAGGTTGCTCTAGAGACACACACAGGACAAGGACGACTTAGGAAAGCTCAAAAATCAAAGTGTTTGGATTATGCTTGAACCAAGACCAGAGCGTAGATCTCATCATCCTGATCGTGGTGGTGCAAACGATTCGTCAATATGAGTCCAGATGAGAAAGTTAGAAGCAGTCAAAGTTGGGTTGACTTTTGGATGACTGGGCAGGCTTAAGGAGGCCACAATTTGGACAGAACCCAACCATAAGATTCTGTCCAACTCCAGCCAAATTCTGGGAAAATTTGTGGCCCCGTTAAAAAGAATCCTATGGCTGAAATTTGATTTTTTCAAAAAAATGGCCATTTTTTTTATGTAAACAAAAAAAATATAAATAAAGGGGTTGGGGGCCACCAACCCCACCACCCGTAACCACGATCATTCACCATATTAAGGTGAGGCCGGCGGGAGTTGAACCTGCCCAACCACGTGGGCCTACCCATTAGGCGTCCTCATAACCAAACCTTATACCATATAACATAACCAACCTCAACACTCAACTTTAATAGCCTAAAAACACACCCCAATTAATATCTTGAGTTGCGGAGGGTTGTGGGGCGGGACCACCCGACCTCCTCTCTAAAACTTGGTAATCTTACCACTATGCGAACGAAATTTTTATTGCAAACTTCACCGTTGAAATTTTATATAAACCCAATTTACACAGTGCACAGGGCAGATGGAGGAACAAGGAGTGGGCATGGATTTCGAGATAGAGGGTGCAAAATCTTAGCACGCAGTTTGAGGTAACATTTTGCAGGAGGGGTGAAAATTCACTTTGTCATATTTTAACAAATTTTATATGGTTTTAGCACTTCTCGATGCAATGCAATGGCGTTATCCATGTCTCCATCTGAGTTCTGCATTTTTGGGTCATTTTTCTATATGCAAGTGGAACCATGATTGTTGCAGACACAGGGAGCGGAACCGTGATCTTTTCAATTTTCCCGAGGAGGTAATTTTCTCCATGTAGGAATATAGTCAAGTTTACAATTATTTTTCATGGTTTTCTGTAGGGATTACAATGCCAAAGTTAGATTTTCCTCTGGAGTTGCATATTTCCAGTCCACCCATGTAGAAGAATCTTTGAGGAAACTATGGGGAATCTAAAAGATTCCTTAAGCCACAGATTCTCAACTTCTCAGAATTTAGAAATTGGATAGTCAATTTTGCACTATTCGACATCACAAATCTGATGGTGTTTTCAGATTTTTCATTTTCTCATTCTATTCTTCAGCCACTTTTCTAAGTGGAATGCAAGTGTCAACATCCATGTGAGAGCGGTCATGTATTAATGCCGTGAGATCGATGGTCTGAATAGCTCGGCAGTTTGACATCTGCTTCTTTAGATGGCACTTGGTTGTGAGGTATATGCAGTGTTCATGTACTTCTTTTTCTACGCATTGTGCTACACAAGTCCTCGATTGATGTTTGATGTGGGATCATGTTTCTTACTCTTTTTATGATTCCTGCTTGATGTGACGTGGAATCGCCTATGTGATGTACTTGGTCATAACACATCATGTTGTGTTTTGAGATTCCTTTGTTGTATGTTGATGGGATACTCATGTATTGCCATGCATGTTTGCTTTGAGATCCCTTTTATGCCATATTGGCGGGATGCTCATCGTGCATGAGTTTTGTGTCATACTGATAGGATTATTTTGACTAAGAGTTCCTGTAGTGGAACATCTCTTAGAGCCACTCTTGCATGAGGGAATTTTCCTAGTATGATAACAACATTAGCTCTTATGTACATCATCACTATTGACAGCACTTAATGCAGTGGTCTACACCATATTGACACTGGGGCCGACAGACGTAGTCCCTCCTAGATGAACTTCGTTATCAATGGCTTATGTTTTCATATGCTAATGATTATCATGTTCCTCTTCTTTACAGCATGCATATGTATCATTTATGTTTTTTTAAAAATGCAATTTAACACATCACGAAAGTAAAAGGTCTTGGAAGGGTCCTTTGTCACACCCAAACTTGGATCAAGTGGCATCATAGCGGTCTTTGTGTGGATGTGAATTGCAGCGTGAACAATGGAACGCAGCGACAGAGGATGAAAAAGCGATGTACAAGACCATGCTCAACATTTCCAAAAGGGTAGAGATAATGTATGAAACTCTACAAAAAGAGACAGAGGAAAAGGAGCGATTGGAGCTGTAGTTGCAAGCCACAGAAGAGGCCATGGAAGAATTGAAGCAAAAGAAACATAATCTTCAAATAGAGAACACTAAATTGAAGATGCATCTACATGAAGAGAAAGAGGAAAAATAGAGTTTGCTACGACAACTGTAAGCAAAGGACGAGGCCTTGGAAAAGCTGCAGCATGACCCATGTCAGATAAAATGTAATTCTCTGAATTCATGTATATTTCCTAATGATGATTTTGTTGTTTTTGAAAATCACACCATAGGAATTATCTCCAAACTATTGAAGAAAATGGGGTATGAAGGGAAAGGCCTGGGCGTTAATGGCCAAGACATTGTCAACCCCATCAAAGTAGAGGAATTACCATGTCGAAGAGGACTTGGGTATGTCAGAAAAGAAGTTGGGAAATGTGTTGAGACAACAAGCAAACCACCAACAACACATGATGAACAACCCTCACCAGTTATTTCCAAGCCAACAGAGGAGGTAAAAGATGTTGATTTCCTTTCAGTTTCATCATCACATAGTATGACTTTTGTTGGATATGTGGAGATCCCAATTAAAGAGACAAACATGAGGCTCCTTACAAGGACGAGGCACGAGGAGGAGAAAGAACTTGGTGTTAATAGCCAAGACATGACTCAACCTTTGGAGGTTGTGCATAAACATCAATTTGCAGGCTCGAGATACACCAAAGGATAATTTTCGAAGGTGTCATATGCTTTTGAGACATCGTCAAAATCGTCAAGGAAAGAAAATGATGGGAACACATCCCCATCATCCCATGGCAGTTTCCACTGCAAGGAAAGAACTAAGGCAAGCTCTCATAGCCATACTTACACCAGAGATAGCAAGGGAAGGTATACCCACTTTCAATCTTCGAATGTTCATTTTTATTATGATAATGTTGATAATAATGAACATAAAACATGGCATCGAAAAAGATGCACCTTTTGTGGATTACATAACCATACATTTTCTAAGTGTTGGAAAAGAATGGCAGCACATGAAAGGATGAGGTGTGAAAGACCCTCTCAACAGCATGAAAAGAAATAGGTTAAGTAGATATGGAGGAAGAAAACCTACTCCAGGCACTGCGACAGAAGTGGCCATCAAAGAGCCACTTGTTGGAAGCTCCATCCAGAGCAGTGCCTTAAAGTCAAAGTGTCAGTGCATGAACCAAGTGAACAAGTTGTTCGACAAGTAAAACTGCCACAAGGAGGAGACCCATTCACATTGATAAATGGTTTCTTGACATGTTATCGTTTCATGGTCGTTATTTTGTAAATAATTTGTTGCATTTTAAAATGTAAAAGTGTTGATGTTTTTTCCATCACCTGTTCAGCAACAATGATGTCTGGTCTTATTTGGCGTCACATGTTAAACTATGAAAGTGATGTTATGTTTCCATCACTTGTCAAAACAATAGTGTTTGGCTTTATTTTTATAAATCATGTGTTGTAGTTATGATGTGTTTTCCATCACTTATTGAAGTAATAATGATATGTTGGCCTTGTTTTCATAGCTAGAGTATTGTTTCCATCTTGTTTTAAACTTGACCACCGAGTATGTGTTATAAACTCGTGGCAAGTGTGGGATGCTTGGGTCATTAGTTGGTCATGTCAATCAAGCATGTAATTTACAAAACAATGTACTATAGGTTGCAGAGGTTGCAGGTGTCGGCTCATCGCTTAAGGCTCTGAAGAACAAAGGTGAAGGAGATGGAAGCGAGGCCTTTCAGGACGCTTGTGATGGAGACAAGGTACAGAGAAGTTGCAGATTATTTTTCATGCTTTTGGAGGAACAAAAGCTCCTTAGTGGGGAGGATTGATCCAGGTGGCTCTAGAGACACACACAAGACAAGGATGACTCAAGAAATATCAAAAATCAAATTGTTTGGATTATGATCGAACTAGGACCAAAGTGTAGATCTCATCATCGTGATTGTAGTGGTGTGAACGGATTGTCAATCCGAGTCCGGATGAGAAAGTTAGAAGCAGTCAAAGTTGGGTTGAATTTTTGAAGATTGGGTGAGCTTAAAGAGGTCACAACCTGGACAGAACCCGGACACTAGATTCCAGCCAACTCCAGCCAAATTCTAGGCAAATTTGTGGCCCCATTGAAAAGATGGTTGAAATTCGAATTTTTGGCCATTTGTTTTATGTAAACAAAAAAAATATAAATAAAGGGTGTGGGGGCCACCAACCCCACCACCTCCAACCGCCATCATTCAACATATTAAGGTGAGGCTGGTGAGAGTTGAACCCACAGAGCCACGTGGGCCGGCCCACCAAGCGGCCTCATAACCAAACCTTATACCATATAATGCAACCAACCTCGGGGCTCAGCTTTAATATCCTAAAAACAAACCTCAATTAATATCTTGAGTTACAGAGGGTTGTGGGGTGGGTCACCCAAGGCGGACTCGACCCCCAAAACAATATGCATGTGGTTTTTCCAAAACAATAAAGGTTCAAACATGGAGGGGTCGAGGTTTGACCACCCGACCTCCTCCTTAAAACTTGTTAATCTTACCACTATGCCAATGACATTTTTATTGTAAACTTCACCCTAGAAATTCCATATAAACCCAATTTCAACAGTGCACGGGGGCATATGGAGGAACCAAGAGCGAGCACGGATTTTGAGACAAAAGCGGTAGAATCTTGGCATGCAATTTGAGGCATCATTTTGTAGGACGGGTGAAAATTCACTTTGTCAGATTTTGACAAATTTTATATGGTTTCAGCACTTCTCCACGCCAGGAACGCGATGGCATTATTTGCATACCCATCCGAGTTCTGCCTTTTTCGGTCATTTTTTTGTATGCAAGTGGAATCATGATTGTTGCAGAAATAGGGAGCAAAACCTTGATCCTTGCAATTTTCTCGAGGAGGTAATTTTTCTCCATGTCAGAATATAGTCAAGTTTACAGTCATTTTTCATGGTTTTCCATAGGGATCACAATGGTGAAGTTAGATTCGCCTCTGGAGTTGCAGATTTCCATTCCACCCATGGAGTAGAATCTTTGAGGAATCTAGGGGGGATCTAAAAGATTCCTTGAGCCCCAAAGTCTCAACTTCTCAGAATTCAGAAACTGGATAGTCAATTTTGCACTATTCGACATCGCAAATCTGATGGTGTGTTTAGATTTCTCATTTTCTCATTCTATTCTTCAGCCACTTTTCTAAGAGGAGTGCAAGCGACAACATCCATGTGCAAGCAGTCATGCGATTGATGCTGTGGGATCGATGGTCTGAACAGCTTCAGTAGTTTGACATGCGCTTCTTCAGATGGCCCTTGGTTGTGAGGTATACATCGTGTTCATGTACTTATTTTGCTATGCATTGTGTTGCACATGTCCTTGATTGATTTTTGATGTGGGATCCTGTTTCTTACTCATTTTTATGATTCTTGCTTGATGTGACGTGGAATCACCTATGTGATGTACTTGGTCATGACGCATCATGTTGTGTTTTGAGAACCCTTTGTTGTATGTTGATGGGATACTCATGTGTCGCCATGCATGTTTGCTTTGAGATCCCTTCTATGCCATATTGGCGGGATGCTCATCGTGCATGAGATTTGTGTCATACTGATAGGAGTATTTTGACTGAGAGTTCCTATAGTGGAACATCTCTTAGAGCCACTCCTGCATGAGGGCATTTTCCTAGTATGATAACGACATCACCTCTTATGTACATCATCACTATTGACAACACTTAATGCAGTGGCCTACACCATCTTGACACTGGGGTCTGGAGACGTAGTCCCTCCTGGACGAACTCTGTTATCAACGGATTATGTTTTCATGTGATGATGATTGTCGTGTTCCTCTTCTTTACAACATGCAAATGTATTCATTTATGTTCTTTTAAAAATGCAATTTAACACATCACGAAAGTAAAAGGTCTTGGAAGGGTCCTTTTTCACACCCGGACCTGAATCACCCAAAAAATTGGATGCATGGCTCTTCACTCACGTCTTACTGTATTCTCTCCACCCTCTAATAGCCCTACAAGATCCTAAAACTCAGATGATAATAATTACCTAAATAAGAAATGACAACCTCCCCAGCAACGGCACAAAAATGTTGAGAGATTAATTTGTCATAATTAATCACTTAATATTCATTGTCAACCCGGGGTTCATAAACATGAGCTGCCTTGCACTTTCTTTGTTCAGGTTTAAATTAGAGTTTTAATACTTCTTGGTAATGATTCGTGGAGTAATAACACACTAACACTTACAAACAATTAACTGTCAAAAGCAGACCCAACAATCAAATTCAATCTAGAGAAAAAGTCTTTACAAACCTTAGTATTCAAATCTAAACTCAACAAACAATTGAGATATGAGTCTCAACTAATAAAATGGAATTATTTGCACACAAAACCTTACTCAATCAAACCCCTAAATGTTGGTACCATAATTTCTATTTGTGATAATAGTTTATTCATCACTCAACAAGCAATCTATAATGATAACGTTTCAATCTTCAAGCAAACAAAGCATGTACTAATAACCATTCAATCTTTTAACAAACCATAGTTCCTTCCTAAAGCAACCAAGTAGTCTATGGTAATTCAATTCTTAAGCAAATAAGCAAATTATGTTGACAGAAACTTAATCAAACCATTAGTTTGTACCTAATAAGTGATTAACTTCTTAACAAAGGTTTGAAAGTTTAAGTACTAATATGAAGTAATTATGCTATCCCTTACTAATTTGTCATTACACTTACAACTAAGTAATATATAGGTCTCAATCTAATGGAAACAACTCAAACCCTTAGCTGATCCGATATCTTAACAATTTAACTAAACAACCCTTAGGAAAATTGTACTCTAGACTCTATTGTAACCACACCAACCCTTACTAGTACATAACCTTATTTAGAGCCAATATTTTGCTGCCTGAAATCTTAATTGATGCCTAACTCCTAACTCCTAGAAATTGGAATCAATCTCCTCACAAAGCGAAAGGAATTGTTTATCTGGACGAATAATAACATTAACCTTCACTGAAAATAGGGGAAAATCCTTGTCTACGAAACCCAATGCAACCAATAAACACTCAAAACAGAGAAATTATCTATCCATTAAACTTAATGCACTCACAAGAAACATCGAAACACTCATGGGTGTGCTATGTGCAATCCACTCGACCTACTCTATAATCCTAGAGTCTATTCATAAACCGGAGCTAATTGAGAAAGAGTTATCCACCATTTTATGAAAGTGATCTTTAATCTAAACAACTCGAAACTAGAGAAAAAGATCTGTTATGGTTTCTTGTAAGGTAATTTGAATAGAAAATCAATCTGTTCCAGCTCTTTGAGGGAATGCAGAGTAATTTAGTAGCCAGACAAATCTTGTTCCTAATTGGTTCAAATTCGTTGAATCAAACAATCATAGCAGTCCTTAATGCATAGGTCATTTGTTTCACTCATTATGTGATTGTATAGCATGTCTCGGCTGATTATAACTCAATATGGTAGTAACATGCTCTATTCTGAAATCAAAGCAAGGTTCACACAAGGTTCAACTATGAATTATGGAAACGAGTGGATGAAAGAACAATAATGCAGCTACACTCTTTTAAACAACCAAATAAATGCAATTCTCACACAGTCAAGCCAAACTAATTCAAAATGCAAGTAGACACACCATAACTAATCACACAATGATTCTATCTGCAATATAAAAAGCAACCCAGATGGGTGGGCACTGGCTACACCTGGGAGCTAGATAAACTTATAGTAAAAAGGAAATCTCAAATGCAATCAATCGACTGTCTTCAGCAATCCATCAATACTTACTCTCAAACTCCGAACGAAACCATTTCGATATTTATCAAAGATGAGTTATATCATTCATGGCAAAGTATTTCACAGTTTCTAACACACTAATTTGACATATTACATCCCCTTCCTTTATAGGTATTTAATTACAGTTACATACTGAACTAACAATAGTAATTTATAACAGTCTTAACAAGTCGACTTCTCCAGAGCAAACAACTGCCCGAAGTTGAGTTTAACAAGTGCTCAAGTTTATGCTCAAAACTCAAAATGTTATAATCTTGCTAAACTCAACTTCATATCGAAGAGCTCATCATTTTGAGTACAACGATGTGAACGACACTCAAATCTGAATTCGTATGCAGAAGTTAGAGCAAGTCAAAGTTCAAGTTTGACTTGTCTACATGGCAGGATTAGATGACGTGGCAAAGGTCCCAACGAATGAGGGGGCACCAAGTGGCAGGACGTCATTGGCCCTCGTATATCTCAAATCGCAAGTTGCATTTGGATTGGGTTAAATAATCGGCCCCCAGCGCAAAAAGGTTGCAATGCAATCTAATCGTGATCACATATCGCAAATGGACGAGTATTACGAAAATCGGCCCCCAGCAGGTTGGGTTTCGATGCGATATCGCAATGGCATATCCCAAGAAACACAAGTCCCACCAAAGACTATTGTTGGTTCTTCGGTAATTGTGATGAGCGATAAGTCCCTAAATGCAAGATGTTATGAGCCACAGTTTATACTCTCATCGGGTCTGTGATATCGCTATTGCAACGTTCCGTCGTGTTAACCGGATCTTCAACCCACATTAGGGGAATTTTGAAGTCTAAAATGGGCCTGCTAAGAAAAATGTACAACCAAAATAAACTTTATAAGAACCAATAGTATTCAATATGATGATGTCAACCATGGGGGATGATTCACTATTTTTGGAGTAAAAAAGTACAAAGATTAAAAAATAATAAAATACTAAAACTACTTTTTCAACTTATATCCCCAACTTTTTACTTAAATTTTGAGTCAGAATACTCATTGGATCCAAAATTCAGTTCCTCATCCAAGGAGTACCCATGTTGCATACTTTTGATGGACCCTACTACACGAAAAATGAGAAATACATTAAAAAATGTGATTGCAATCACATTTTTCATGTATTTATCATTTTTCATGTAGAAGGGTCCATGGAAAGCATGCAACATGGGTACTCCTTAGATGAGGAATCAAATATGTATCCAATGAGTGTTTCCGCTCAAAATTTGAGTAAACCCATAGGGCAATAAGTTGAAAATACGAGTTGAAAAAATAGTTTTGTCTTTCTTCCCTCTAAAATTTGATGATGTAAACAAATATTATTTTATTATTTCCACTATTATAATTTCCTTAGGAGGCCCATTTCAGACCTCAAAATTCCCCTAATTCCAAACCTCACCGATTGCGATTTGCAATACGACCGATAGGTTATGGCCTCTGTCGTGGTGAAATATTCGCTCAATTAGCAGATTTTGGAGTGGAAATGTGGTTTTCTGCTGATTTTCGAGCATTTTGTGGAACGAATAGTGGAAGAACTAGGAGAAGTCATAACTTCTTCAATTCTTATGCAAATTGGATGCAAAAGGTGTCAATTCTAATAGTTTTGGCTATTTTGGACTCATTAAGACAAGTTTTAGATGCATTTGGAGCATTGTAAACACACTTTTGTTGTAATTTTGAGCATAATAAAGAGGCCCAAGCATTGGAAGTTGGACCAAGGAGACGTAGCCCAGGAAGGGTGAACTCCTCATCAAATCGCTATGTTGTGTGCTGTATTTTTGATGTTCATTTCTATTATTTTGTTGTTGTTCAGCATATGTTTTTATGTTAAATTGTTTATAACATTTACATAAGAATCTCTCATGGGAATCAGTTAATTAAGAAAACATGGTGAATCCTTAAGCACTTGATAAGCAAATGATAAGCATATTGGGTTTTATTCTAAATGGACAATTAGCATAACATTACTAATCTACTCCATTTCAGATCAAGTGGCATGTCTCCAACAAATAATGACAAAGTGTTAACATGTGTGGTATGAACACATGTTTGTGGAATCACACTCATAATGACAAGATCAACTTAAAACAACTAATTATGCAGCAAAACTTGTTAATCATGTTCAAAGAACCATCACAGATGATAGATCATGAAAAACTAAGAATGGTAGCCAAAATAACTTGCATGCAAGAAAAAATACACATGCAAACTAGCAGGGCGCACTTTCAAAGCATGAAGGGGACATGCATGGTCATTCAAGCCTTCGTAGTGTGCTAAAAAAAGAGGCAAAATTCAGCCATGGTGCATTATAGCACCCTAAATGTCAAAGGAATGGAAAAGTGGGCCTTCATGCCTTTCTTATGTGCCCATGTACTCAAGGAGAAAAGGAGGGCACACTGTCACACTTCGAAGGGACAAAGGATGAAGGAAACAAAGCTTTGGGTCTTTAAAGTGCGCTTATGCGCTCAATGCAAAGGAGGGTTCACTTTCACATTTCGAAGGGATGAATGATGAGGCTTCTTGCCTTCGTGATGCACTCATGTGCTCTATCACAATCTTAGGCACACTATAGCAATCTGAAGGTTCAAAGGGAAAGCATTTGTGCCGTAGTGATGTGCTCATGTGCTCAAGAAGAAAACATGATTACATAGGGTGAAATTTTCAAGAATGAGGGAAATTATGGCTTATGAAGTACACTCTTCTTATAAAGAGCTCAAAAATAAGTTTAATTAACATGATTCAATGATAAGATGAGAAAGAGAAGGACCTGCAAGGATTTATAGTTGTTGTCACATGCATGGTGGGAGATGGAAGGTTTCAAGAATGTGAAAAGTTACTTGCATGCGACAATGGATTAACACTTGCAAGATAACAATTCAACAAAACACCAGTAAACAAACTACAAACAGGAGATCGACAATTGTTTCAGGAATATTTAGTGTTCTTGGATAAACACCTAACCCTCTAGATCTAGTAGCAGGTCTAGAAACAACAGACAAAGTAATCTCTACCTTTTCTATAATCAATAGATAAAACAAGAGAGAAGAGAAACCTACTTGTAGTTTTCGCTAGCTCCTTGTCTCCCTTGACCGATCTTGTTGCTCCTTTCTGTACTTAAGCCACTTGGAAAGTACCTAACAAACACAGAAACAAAAACCCATCAAGGCAAATGATAATTATCTATTGCTTATAAATAACATGGAATCGAGAACATGATATACATATGAAAGCATTAACATATAAAACAATCATAAGGAAAAAGTCTTGAAAACTTTATTGATAAGAGGAAAGATTACAACCCATATGAGTTCGATCCAGTGACACTCTTCCAATTCAATCCCTCTTCACCTCATGACAAGCAAGACACTCCAACACTATTACAATACTTGCACTCAATTCTAATCTCATATCACCAGCATCTCCTTACAACTCAATATTTTTCAGCCCCTAATCTCTTAGATGAGTGATCTATTTATAGGTGAGTGAAGGAGGTTATGCCATCAATGGTGATACTGAATGCCTTTCTAAATTTAGAAATCAATTCCATGGAAGAAGGGATAGGGGATTGATGTTTCCTAATTCCCTTTCTCATCCAAATGTGAACTCAAAGGAGTAGGTGGCATTGAGAAACTTCTAGAGGCTTCCAATGGATAAGGAATCTTCAAACCCTCAT
Organism: Pinus taeda; assembly: GCA_000404065.3. NCBI lineage: Eukaryota > Viridiplantae > Streptophyta > Pinopsida > Pinales > Pinaceae > Pinus > Pinus taeda. Next base: position 119,770 of record APFE030000520.1, read on the forward strand.
GGAAGTTTGCTCAAATTCGCTCAACACAGGCCAAGGAGGGACCAAGTGCACTGCATAGCACCCTGTTAGTGTATGGTTTGCATTGCAGTGCACCCTAATGAAGGCCTACCTGCACTAATCTTCTTAGAGGTAGTTTTTGGATGTTTTCAGTGATGGAACTTCTTGGGAAGTGAGGCATTCTGATGACTAACTTCTTTAGGGCATGTAAAAACCGTACTAGGGGTTTATGGGCCCTAATAGTATTAATCTATAATTTGGGGTTGATGTGCCCTAATAGTATTAATCTATAATTTTGGGTTGATGTGCCCAAATGGATCTGTAATAGTTGCCCCCTAAAGCATGAATTCATAAATATATATGTCAGGTAAAATGCTTTATCACGAGGAGAGGAGGTTTCGAAATGGAAGGTGACCTGCATCAATCACAATGCATATATCATGATAATTTGATTTTTTCTCATGATATAGCTGAGGGAAGGCATACTCATGCTCAGCTTATAAACTTTCATTACATGTACAAATATAGTCATCACCAGATATAGACCCATGAATGTAAGGCCATTGTACATTTGATTTAGTACTCCTAAAAATATCGCAGCCTAGATGGATGAAACTAGATCCGGGGTCTTCAATCTCATTCAATCTTTTGCTCAAGTACAAGTCTAACCATGTGAATAGATGTTTTGAATTTGAACATGGAAAGATATCATCTAATTACCAGCCAATGATGTAAGTTGTTAACATACGCGAGAGGAATCATCGATAATGTTAATGACTCTCAAGGTACTACAGTACATTTTGCATGGTGTGAATAAATGATTTGATGTCGAACACTACACAAAGTCTTTCGGTCGAAGGCCATTGATGTCAACCTATCGCCGAAAGTGAGAAGCTTGCCATTGATGTATGCAAGCTTCAAGGTACCGAAGGGGTCTTTCTAAGTCTACTTCTTGGATGATGTGCTAATGTCGACAATAAGCAACTTCGTCGCTAGAGGGCCTTGATGTATCCCACATCTACGACACGAAATGAGGTAAATGATTTTGGAGATGAGAATCGACTGACAACACAAGGTTCAAGAATGGCGGTCATGAAAATGAAGGTTTTCGGTATTGCAAAGGATGAAGTTTGAACTGAATGACTTCTCTTGAACATGTCGACAACACTAATATGAATTGGTATCATTGACCCAAAACAAAGTAATGGATGGTATGATAGACCAACGATGTGATAACCATCAAGCTAAATGACCCAACCCACATAGTCATGGTGATTAGGTGAAAGTGTCATGTTCAAGAGAGATTTGCTACCATAAAGTTTTCTCGGCTTTTTCCCATTTTCCCCAGCCATTACTGACCAGTACCTATTTATTTTTTATCAAGCTTGAGGAGGATAACATATGCTTGTTATATAATTTCACCCTTCAGGCGAATCCATCACTATTTGATGCTTTAATGAGTCTAGCGAAGGTGAAACTCAGCCTTGTATAGATGGACAAGTTTGTCGCTATTTGATGCTTTTAACGAGTTTAATGACAATGACAACTTGGTCATTTTCATGTTTAGAGAGTTTGAAAAGGGATGAGAAGGAAACTCCATAAGTTATTTTTCATAAAATAATCTCTCAAGTCCAAAAAAGCATAAAATAATACAAGAGAGATGTCATTTCCAATCCTTTAACGATCTGGAATAGATAAGCGCTCGACAATGTTTTCATATTTACAGAGTCTAAAAAGAGTTTAAAGAGGACTCTAAGGGGGTTCCTTTTTCGTTTTTAACAAAGCTTGAAAAAGAGATAGAAGTTTGCTTTGTGGTCAAAGATGTTCAATTTACACTTGAGCATATTGAATTATGCTTTCAATTGTTAAACCTGCTCAAAACTCCATCATAGAAGATTAAAAATACATGTTCATGGATAAAATGAATAAAAACTAACATCTACTTGATTAATATGCAAGAAATAAACATAAAAACAAGTTTTATTATTCATTTTCACCATTTCAATTTTACCCTTTGACTTTGGTGCTCTAGAGTAGTTTTTTACCTCAAAGTTCATAGCTGATTGTGGAGGATTCAGTGGACCGTTTCTCTTGCCATCCAGACTAGGTAGGAGCTATCCCTATTCTCTTCCATTTTATTCCATTTATTTTCAGTTTTAAGCAAAAAAATTTAGTTTTTGAGGCCCCTAGGGTTTCATTTTGTGCACTCTGGATCAGTGCACCCTTTCAATATCTAAAGGTGCACTACATTGCATACACCTAGAAGGCAGTATGCATTGCAGCACACTGTCTCTAATGGAGGGGTGCGATGGGCACAAAAACCAAATTTTGATAGTTGTTTTCTCCCAAATTTGCAACTGTTTTTTGCAGAAAATGGATCCTAATTTGTCTAATAGTTGCGTTTTAGACATTCATCTGATCAAAATGGTGATTATATGGAGATAATGAGAGCATGAAGAATAAGACATGATTTCCCTAAATAATCAAGGAACAGTTGATGCCCTAAGGAATTGTGGGTTACTGAAGTATTTTCAATTATCCATCATGCGGCAACAAATTGAACTTTTACAGTACCTTGTTCGTTCTTAGGATCCTACCGATCAGGTTTTTCACATTAGGGGCAAAGTGATCCCCTTTACCATCAATGATATTTACTTTCTGACTGGACTTTCGAGGCGAGGTGCCCCCATCTCATTATTAGGATTTACCAGAGGAGGTGAATCAGTGAGATATTATATACAATAGTTCTGCCAGGAAGGAGCTCAGCCTAGCAGAGATGGAAAGATCAACATCAGGGATGTTGGTGATTTACCGTTGAGAACAATCCTTTTTACCTTCACCAAACTGGCTGGCAGCACAACTTTACACTTGGCAAACAGGTCATATATGTAGTATGCTTTGGAGTGCTTGGAGCCAAAGGTTTTCAACTGGTGTGAGGCAGTTCTTTCATCCATGAAAGAACAACTGACCAAGGTAAAGAATGGAAAGACAAAAAAATTTGGCTATGGGTCTATCTTGATTTCTTTTTCCTTGGAGAGAATTCCACTCATGCAGCCACAACACATCTCACTGGGAATACCTGGACCTAGAGACCCACGAATGCAGAGGTGGGTAGATCGTATGGCTAGGCATGTTGGCCAGTCATTGATCTCATTTACCCCTAATTTCTTTGAGTGGTTCGACCAACAAGAAATGGCCTTCAAAGAATATCCATATTCAGGAATGGATTTCCGTGGTGATCTAGATCTGATGTTACTAGTTGGAGCATAGTGGAGTGTTATTGGTAAATTGTTTGACCAGAGTGTTTTTCCTTTTTTAAAGTTTCTAATTTTTTGTGTTTTTTGATTATTGCCAAGACTAAACAAACATGTTTTAATATGTATGCAGATGTTGGATCTATTCGACCTGTGGGACGCCAACGGGAGGTAGGTGTACCAGTACAGAGAGCTATTGAGAGAGCAGTTCTCCGAGACTTGGATTTAGCAGAGACATTGGTTGAGCTACAGGACCACATAAAGGGTTTGACCCTAGGTATTCTGGATGTCTGGATCAAGGATATACCTATGTGATTGTAGCGCCATATCATTGATGTGTCGAGTCGTTGGATGAGACTCCTAAGCATGGACACAAACTATTTGTAAAAACTTATATAGAACTATCTATTTGACTTTTAGAGTTTTATTATGGTTAAGTGATGCAATCCTATTCAAATGATGATGTGAATTGAAAATTTTTACTCTACATATGTCACAAATGTCTATTTAACACATAATTTGCTAGAGAGTCAGTTAATGTGTTTAGATTTGTAGAAATATATTCATATTGAATAAAATCAAAATACCTTTCCAAAATACGAACTCTAAGGAACATGTGATGAATTGCTGGGTTTCGGGCGGTATAGATGGCAGTAACTTGTACTTCAAAAAGTTGTGAGTCTAGCCTAATGATGATTCAGCGTATGCCAAGTGAAACAAGATCAGAGAGGAGTTTAATCAACGCAATTGGAGCGAAAATGGCCCATGCTACAGAAGATAAATTATGTGTACTACGACTAGCTCCATCGTCATAACCAACAAATGTTTCCAAAAAGTTCAACATATGCAACAAATGTGAAGTGGATTACCTAACCAAATAAAAACTCTAAAAGAAACATACACACAAATGCAATAAAAGCATATATATAGTGAGTTCTACTACACTTAATTAAGCATAGTAATGTTTAAGGTACAGCGCATTCCGGGGCTACGACAATGGAATCCCATCATAGTCCACTAACTCATAGGCACCTTTCGTCAACACGTGTTTAACAATATAAGGGCCCATCCATAGCGGTTCAAATTTTCCCACTCCAAGTTTATCAGAATCCTGATCATAAAGCAAGACTAGGTCACCTTCTCAGAAGACACGAGGCTTAACATTTTTATCATATTGCGGCTTGATGCATTTTTTATGTGCCTCATTAGCCACTGCAACATCACGACAGGTTTCATCCAGATGAATTAACTCCAAGGAATGTGCTTCTTCTTTAGAAGTGTCAGGTAGCAGGTCAATCGCAAGTTTGAGAGATGATATTTCACATTGGATTGGTAAGACTGCTTCCAAACTATACACCAATTGAAAAGGCGTAAATCTGGTCGCATTTCTCACTGAGGTTCAATATGCCCACAAACCCGAGTATAGGATTAAATTCCAATTCCTTTTATGAACTCCAATCATTCTTTGTAACATGCGCTTAAGGAATTTGTTGATAGCTTCAACTTGTCCATTAGCTTGCAGGTAGTATGGAGTAGAACTATCATGTGACAATCCTAATTTGGCAGTTCATTTGACCATCATGTGAATGCAAAAATGCGACCATGATCTGTAACTATAGCTTGTGGTATACCAAACCTAGCAACCACATGGTTGAAAAAAATAGAGTAGCCATTTTGTCAATGTTGTTCAATGTTGGCATCACCTCATCCCATTTGGTAAAATAGTCACGGTGACTATAACATATCCATGCCTCCCGGCCGAGGTGGGGTTACATGTCATGAAGTCAATGCCCAATTTTGTGAATGGGCCAATAGTAATGACTGGATGCAGTGGTGCAGGTGGTAATCTGGTTTTACGGTCAAATATCTGGTAAGCATGGAAAATTCTGATAGTAAGAATGCAATCTTTGAATATGGTTGGCCAGAAGTAACCAACATGTAGAATTTTCTGTACAGTTGCATACCGAGATAAATACTCCCCACAAGCACCTTAATGACACTCATTTAAAGCTTTTTCAGCCTCCTCATGACTAAGGTACCTACGTAAGATCGTATCGACACCACAATGATAATGTGTATCACCAATGATCAGATAATATTTGGCTTGGTATCACGTACGTCGTTGTTCATAGAAAGAGGTATTAGGCCAAAAAACTTGGGTCTGGAGATAGACCAGTATATCTCCATACCATGGATCACTTGACGAGATAAGAAACAGAGACTCATCCAAGATTGATGCTTCTAATGTTAAATCATTGGAGGATGAGGAAAGATCGCAAAGTAACTAAGCAAAGACAAGAGATTTCTTTGATTGAGATTTCATGAATTCCAAATCAAACTCCTGCAAGATAACTATCCATTTAGAATACTTTCCCCCTAGCAATTTATGTGACAAAATGTATGTCATAGGGTTGCAATCTGATATAATGGTAGTTTTGTGGAGGTGGATGTAATGAAAAAATCTCTGCACAACTTGAACTATTTCCAAGGCTAACTTTTCGACATGTGAATAATTACTTTCTGTATCGTTGAGATTACAACTAAAATAATAAATAGGATGTTCAGTTCCACTTTCTTCTTGAACTAAAACCATACCAATGGTTATATCTACAGTGACGAGATATAGGTAAAATTCTTTTTGATAGTTTGGGGCATACATTAATGATGCTCTAATTAGGGAATCTTTGAGAGCATCAAAGGAAGCTTGCGCAACTTGGTCCCAATGGAAGGGTACCTCTTTCTTTAATAGACATGTATAACATTTAGCTAATCCAACATATTTTGGAATGAAGCTCCTCAAAAATGTTGCCTTCCCTTGAAGTCTCTGTATCTGTAACAAGTTTAAAGGTGTAGGCAAGTCAAGGATTACCTGAACCTTAATGGGATCAAGTCAAATTCCATCTTTTGAAACTACAAATCCAAGCAATCGACTAGAGTCAACACAAAACACACATTTATGTGGATTGAGTCTTATCTTGTAGTGTCAACATCGTAAAAATATTGCTCTCAAATGTTGCAAGTGATCAGTTTGTTTTCGTGAATGAGCAGGAAAATCATCAAGATAAGGTTGAACAATGTGCTTGATGTCATGGAAAGCATAATTCATTGCCCTTTGAAATGTAGCCCCTGCATTTTTCAAACCAAAAGGTAGCTTCAATAAGAAAATGTGCCACACGGACATATAAAAGTGGTTTTTGATTGGTCTTATGGGTGGATATTGATTTGATTGTAGCCAGAAAATCCATCCATGAATGAAAAGATTTCACATCTAGCACATTCGTCAGTAATCTAGTCGATAAAAGGCGTAGGATAATTGTCCTTTGGACATGCTTGGTTTACATCCCTATAATTGATGCACACTCGAATTTTCCCTTGTTTTTTCATCACTGGAACAATATTAGATACCCAACCAATAAGAGGTATAGGGAAAATGAAGCCAACATGCAAAAGTTTTTCAACCTCTGCTTTAATGGCAACAACTTTCTTAGGATGAACGGGTCAAAGCCACTATTGTACTAGTTTGACATCAGGGTACATTTTAATCTCAAGTTCAACAATACTTGATTCAATGCCCGACATCCCCTTATAAGACCATGCAAAGATATCTTGAAATTCGCGAAAAAGAGCACAATAATTATCAAGTTCCAATGGAGAACAGGATTTTCCAACATGAATGTTTTCCACAATGTTAGGCTTGGTCAAAATTTTTATAGAAATCGTTTCTTCTATGTTGGACAAATTATGCTCTGAATCTACAAGATTTACAAAATTCTACAAAAAATCAACGATTGATCAGTGATTTAGTTCATTTGAATAATCTTCATTGTCATCTAGAAGGTGGGAATGATGATGATAATCCTCCCATGGTGTCTCTCCTATCATCATTGATGTGACGATTCCTTCATCCGTAGAATGTATACGTTAAAAAGGATTTGAAGAGGTGCCATATTCTAATGATCTATCTACCCATACAATTGTTGAGTGTGGATTAGGGTTTGCCGCACAAGCCTGAAAAATTGATTGCTATGATGATTCAATCGAGCTTAGTAGCAACACCTCGCTATGACCATCAGTTTCAAAGTAGTTGGAAATCTTCATGAAATCAGATGATGTAGAAGAAATCATGTTTCACGTCTCTACTCTTGCCACTTCCACCAAACCAGATGGTGGCGGGAGGGTAAAAGTGCCCATCAGGGAAGGATCTTTAAGGAGACCTACTCCAACACTTTGAAGTGACAATGGGCTTCCATGTATCAATGGAAAGCTTCCCGTAGCTTGTGAACTATTGTCAAAGAAGGTTAGTTGATCAATGACTATGATTCCACCCTTGAAAGGGAATGCAATTGTACGAAAGTACATGGAAACGACAGTAGCCATAGCATATACCTAAGGCCTTCCTAGTAAAATGTTGTAACCGAGGAGTCTGTCAACTACCTCAATGTCAACAGTAACTTTCTTGCCCCCTAGTTCAATTTGTAGGTTACTCAAAATCCCATATGGATTATATGTCCTTCCATCAAAGGCTTTTAACATAGTTGGTGATCATGACAATGGCAGTGAACCAAGTGTTTTCTAGCAACTCATGGACATAATCGAAGTAGATGCCCCCTCATCAATAATAGTTCGATGAAAATGTTTATTGAGAGCTTTTACTTGTATTAGGAAAGCTAATTGCACCAGTAACTGTGGTGAATATCCCGCATGGTTGAAAACCACAAGATTTGAATCCATAGGATCTATTCCACCTACTGCTGACAATAAAGCTTGTTTCTAGGAGGGACAATTTTGCAACACCTCAAGTATCGCCATAGCGGAAGGTGATTGAGTCAGATCTTCCACTATGTTATAGTTTTGAGCTACTCAAGCACGAGGATTGAATGTTGTTTTGTGCACAACTCCCTTTGGTTTCTTTATAGTCAATTCAAGTACAACTGGTGGAAAAAATTCTGATGAAGTTGAGGTCGAAGTACTAGGTTGATCAGTGGCCTAGTTATTTGACGATGATGGATTTCCATAATCTTTGTTTCTTGTTGACACGAAAACATCATTTTGTATATTTGTGGTGGATAACATGAGCACTTGGGATGTGGAAGCATGGTCAGTTGAAACCAAATGACTCTCCGAGGTTAGAAATGGATCTGTCAACACTGCTGATGTGGTTGAAGTCTTTAAAAATATAGAGACCTCAAAGCAATGTGGACAATCTCTTGTATAATGCCCATCATTACATATCAGACATGGATAACGAGGTTTCTTCGTCTCGGTAGGGGAATCAGATGATTTCTCTGGAGTGGAATTTTCTTGTTTCTTTTCATTATTCTTCCACTTTTTCTTACCTCCTGGTTGCTTTGGATTTTTTCCTTTGTTAGATGACACATCATTAATCTCTGAGGCATGAGTGTTTTCTGATGCATTTGCAGCTTGATTGGAAATAGCAAGAGTTTGACCAGATGGTCTTCCTATTTCCTGTGTGCTTGAAGAACCGATCACACTGTCACCGGCATGAGAGTCCTTACTCGATTGTGGGGGTGGTGGAATAGTGTAAGCTGGTCTAGGTGCATTGGGGATTTTATCATAGAGCGTGCCAGATTGTGTGTAAATCAAATCCAAGTATTGGGCACGAGCGATAACTTGCTCTTCTGTGACAACTCCACCTTTTTCCACATCCTTAGTGATTGATGGCAACAAGGATTCTATGAACCATTCAGTTAAAATATGATCAGGAATGTATGTCTTAACCATTTGATGACGACACTGCCACTCATTAATATGATCTGATATATGGGTAGAGGTAGTCTATTTAAATTTGGTCAAGAGTTCTATTCCAATCTCGTATGTGATAGGTAACTGGAAGTGGGTCAAAAAGGTAGTGGCTAAAGTGGTGAAGTTATAGAAAGAAGCTCTTGGTAATTCAATGTACCATTTAGCAACTAGACTACTAAGTGTTCTTTGGAAAAGAGGAAGTCTGATTGAATCATCATTCAAAGTGTTGGATGAACACCATAAATGAAAGGTTATAACATGATTCAATGGGTCTTCTCCAGGATTTCCATTAAACTTCGAAATATCATATGGTAACTTGTGTGGTATTACCGGCCACCAAGGTACATATGTGATTACATCATTGGTGAGTCAGTTTAAATCTGGTAATTCTAAAGTTTCTATGAATGGAAATTGTCGATTCAAGTCAGGTTGAGCATACCCAGGATATGATGGAATTGCATGTGCAATAGGTCTTTACAGACCATTGTAGGACATCTGCATTTGGTAACCTTGGTATGGTTGTTGAACAAAACCAGTATAAGGTGGTTGTTGATAACCAGATTGAATTTGTGGTTGTCCATAACTTGCAAATCTTTGTTGCCCAGGACCTTGGTAAGCTTGATATTGACCAAAACCAGGTTGAGCTTGTGAACCAAGTCCAAACTAAGTTTGGAATTGTTGGAACTGGGGTTGTTGGAATTGCAGTAGTCGTGGTTGTTGAACCCACTGTGGTTTCCCAGCAATGAAAGATTGACCAGGTTGTGAATCAACTATATCAGTGTAAGCCTAGGTCAAACCAAATAAAGGTATACTAACCTGAGGTTGTTGTTGAGCTCCAAAGACAAGTGGTTGTTGTATAGCAACTTGAGAAACTTGAACCTCTTGAATTGAAACTTATGGTTGCAAGGGAGAAGGATCAGTTTGCATCGATTAAGATACAACAATTTGAGCTTGTGACAGTGGCACAGTAGTAACAACAGGTGTAGTAGGAATAGTTGACATAGTTTGCATTGGTTGTGTTGGATACACAAGCCTTGGTTGAGTTGGCACTACTGGTTGCCATTGAAAAACTCTAATTCTAGTTTGACTTGAATATTGTTGGAAACTACCACATGGTTGTCCTCTAGAATAAGGAGGATAACATGAATAAGCATATTGCTCTCCATGTGGTGGAAATCCAGTATTAATGGATACATAGGTCTTTGTTGACCAAATTGCCTAGCATGATACTGATGTGCAGGATCAAACTATTGAGTTCCCATTAGAGAAGAACCAAGTAAAATTCTAATTGAGGACATGAGTGATGACCATGGTGTAGAAGCAATCCCTGAGTGGGTTCCAGATAATGATTGGTAACTAATCGAGATGAATGATTCACCATATAGGTGTGACTCAGGTATGGTTGAAAACATCAAAGGAGTTACAACAAAGGATTCTGTTGCAGCTGCATCAAATGATACAATTTGGGATGTTAATGGTTGTTCAGCCATAGTTAACTGGCCCAACAGTTAACCTAAAGATTTGACAGGTACTTGAAGAGAAGAAAGATCAGATGAAGTAGAATAATCAGGGGTAGTAGGATAAATATTAAGCCCAGTTCCAAAATGAAACGGGGTTCCAGGTGTGGAATCTTCTACTAGTTCCTCCTCTATGGCAATCAAATCTGGTGGAAGAACTTGACCGTCAGGCCGATAAAATATTTATGGTGTTGATGGAAGTGTAGTTTCAACAGCAACTGATGTCTGAGGGGTAACAACTTTTGAATGTTGAAATTCAAATTCCAGATGTTCAGGTAAATGAACAGCAGTTTCAAAGGGAGGTTCCTGAACAATTTCAGGTTCAGATGTAGCTTCTATTTGAACTGGAATAGATTTTGGATTAACTTCTGGTTGAGTTGTTTCAAGTTCAGAAGCACTTTTTGTTGAACAATTTCAAGTTGAGTATCAACTTGTTGTTGGACAACGTCAGTTACCGTTTCACTAGGATCAGTGCTAATGTCCTCAGGTAATTGTGAAACTTCTTCTTTAGGAACGGATGTACCAAAAATAGTCGAAGTAACTAGAGTCTTTATAGCTACTGAAACAAATGTTTTAGGTAATCCAGATGAAGAACTAGGAGTTCTTTATGTACTAGACTTAGTTAAACAAGACAACTTTGTCCGAATTGGTGTCACTTTGGGAGGCAAAGGTGGTTGGATCGTTGTTCTCCATGAATGACGGAGTTTGGGTTGATGTTCCTCCACAATTGTTGATTAATTCTATCAACCTAAAATCAACTAAGGAATGAGTATCTTATTCGTGGTCAATTAATTTTTATGGCACTGGATCACAACTTCGCTTTTTCATTTTTAAAGAGTCGAGAAAAAAGCAAAAGATGACTCTAGTCGCCTTCGATGTTTAATGATCCTGAAAGGACAAGTGCTCAGATGATCCTTTTACATTTAAAGAGTTGAAAAGGAACAAAAGTGACTCCCCTGGAGATTCTAGGTAAGATGGTTTACCAGACAAATGTCAAAACTGCAATATACACCTTGGTGTTAAATGAAAGAGAAATGGCCAAGGACTTTACGTACGACAGTCAATCTTCCTTAATGTTGTGTTCAGTGCGTTGTGATCGGTAAGGCGATAGACTCAGGTTCCTAGGGATAAAGGATTTCAACCTATTGGGATCTCCCACCATATACTCGATGGTACAGGGAGCACACGTTTGTACTAGCACTTATCGAATTAGAGAGGAGGAATCACCCAACCTCAGTGAAAATGACAGCCACTAGGTTTAAAGACGTCGGAACACGTCTCTAGCCTAGACCTCTAGATGTTTTTCGTTAAGTTCCAATGCGTTATTAGAATAATTGATGTAAATTTTAGGTTGATCTTGCTTAAAATTTTCCTTTGAAGGTTCACCATGAGATGTTTTCCGAAATTCCTATGAATGCAACTAGAATGAGAAGCACTCTTTCCATTTAATTTCAGCAATGAAAATCCTAGCTATGAGGGATAGAGCGTACAAGTACTTTTTTAACAAGCAATAAAGAGCACAAAATAATGCAAGTCCCTAAACCATTCCTTTTGAACACACAAACTCAAACTCTAAAATGAAAATTGCATGTATTTCTTTTCAATTTCTCTTAATATGAATGATGCAATAAGAAAAACTAATGCACAAACGATTCAGAACTCTTTTCATAAAAAATGAAGATTTGTGACAATTTATTTTAAAAGGGAAAGGAATACTATACGACATTTTCAACTTTAAAGAAATGAATATTTTCAACACTTTAAATGAAAATAAAAATCAAATGCACAAATAAATCGATCGATTATTTATGAAGGAAGTCTTTACAACACTTCATTTTTCGAAGAAAATCATGATTTTATGACACTTTTCTATCGACAAAACAATCGATCAAAACTACCTTTTGACAGTGGATTGAAAATGATAAAACAAATACATAAAAAAAATCCAACAATCCAGTCTAAATAGAGCCAAATTAAATAGATGAAAAATGTTTTCAGAGACAAAACATCATTGACATTCAGCAACCCATTCAAACAAGAGAAAATTGGCAAAAACTTTAAGTCCCTAAATTAAAAACTGACCCTCAAGGGATCAGCGCAGGCAGTAGTTAGAGACAATGCGATGAATCGCACTGAACCTATGCGAGAAGTGCACTACAATGCACTGTGTCCTTCATCAGACTGCATTGATGACAGTAAGCAATTCTGAAGGCAATTTTGTCATAGTTTCGACTCAATTTTCAATGAAAGAGGATTGAAATCAATAAATGACCATAAGTACAGTATGTAGAAATGTATTAAGAAGTTGATAAGCTACTAAGATGGATAAATGCTCCCCGGCAGAGTCGCCAATTTGTTTCAGGAATATTTAGTGTTTTTAGACAAACGCCTAACCCTCTAGATCTAGTAGTAGGTCTAGAAACAATGGACAAAGTAATCTCTACCTTTTCTGTAATCAACAGATAAAACAAGAGAGAAGAGAAACCTACTTGTAGTTCTCGATAGCTCCTTGTCTCCCTTGACCAATCTTGCTACTCCTTTCCATACTTAAGCCGCTTGGAAAGTACTTGCACAAACTCAAAAACAAAAACCCATCAAGCCAAATGATAATGATCTATTGCTTATAAATAACATGGAATCGAGAACACTATATACATATGAAATCATTAACATATAACACAAGCATAAGGAAAAAGTCTTGAAAACTTTATTGATAAGAGGAAAGATTACAACCCATATGAGCTCGATCCAGTGACACTCTTCCAATTCAATCCCTCTTCTCCTCATGACAAGCAAGACACTCCAACACTATTGCAATACTTGCACTCAATTCTAATCTCATATCACCAGCATCTCCTTACAACTCAATATTTTTCAGGCCCTGATCTCTTAGATGAGTGATCTATATATGGGTAAGTGAAGGAGGTTATGCCATCAATGGTGATAATGAATGACTTTCTAAATTTATAAATCAATTCCATGGAAGAAGGGATATGGGATTGATGTTTCATAATTCCCTTCCTCATACCAATGCAAACTCAAAGGAGTAGGTGGCATTGAGAAACTTCTAGAGGCTTCCAATGGATAAGGAATCTTCAAACCCTCATGGAAATTTGCTCAAACTCGCTCAACAAAAGCCAAGGAGGGACCAAGTGCACTGCATAGCACCCTTTCAGTGTATGGTTTGCATTGCAGCACAACCTAATGAAGGCCTACATGCGTTGATCTTCTTAGAGGTATTTTTTGGATGTTTTCAGTGATGGACCTTTCTTGGGAAGTGAGGCATTCTGATGACTAACTTCTTTAGGGCATGTAACAACTGTACTAGGGGTTGATGGGCCCTAATAGTATCGATTTGTAATTTTGGGTTGATGTGCCCAAATGGATCTGTAACAACAGCAAGCAAAGCAAGATTTCACAATGAAATGATGAAAATCAATGAAAGGTTTGAGCATGCAAACTTACTTGTTTCACTGCTTGATGAAGAGATTCTTGATTCTCTAGTTGTTCACTCAACTCAGATGAAATGATTATGGAAATAATGATTAACTGATGATATTTAAATAAATTAGCATGAAAAATTGATTCGTACGTGATTTCCACTTGTCGTCACATGGAAGGATTAGTTAAGGCGTTAAGGCGATTCTTAGTTTCTAGGAGTGCACCCTCATGCAATAAGTTGGGTCATGCATGCAATTGAACAGGGCACATGTCTTCGACACAAAGGAGTGCAACCAAGTAAGGCACACTTACTCAACTTGAATGAATGCGCTCAAGTAGGGTGCACTTTTTCAACCCAAAGGAGTGTGCTCAACTCAAGTGTGATCATTCGTCAACTCAAAGTGTGTTTTTGGCTTTTACGAGTGAACTTATTGATTTTTGTTTGATTTTTCCACTTTTGTGTGCTTTTTAAGTGTGTGCATGGAAATAAGTAAAGCTTCTAAGTCAATAGGACCGTGAGTTCACCTAACCATAAACTTACTAACTCAAACACTTGTAATGGTTAAGTGACAACACTTGAGAAACATTTACTTAGAAGGATGCAACACTAGGAGAAATCACACAAATATCAAATCAAACCACATGACAATGCATCGGGGCTTGAAACGACAATTAGTGTAGGCTCCAAAATCGACATAAATAAACAGTTTGGATGGTCATTGTCGCAACAACAATGTGTTCCTATATAGAAACTAAGAGGTCGAGGGAAACAATGGAGCGATAACCCACTATCACCTCATCTAAGGATCCCTACTCTTTACATAGTTTCATTTATGGGAGGAGTCCTGGTATATGAGGAATAATGAAATTATACAATCAATGATAAGATAAGGCAATGATTCCTAGGCCTATTCACAAGATAGATTCAAATGGATGGTTGATTGCTTTGGAAGAAAGGTGGTATGCTCTCTAGGGAGGGATAAAAGGATTCTTGAGGATATGGTTTTGGAATGTATTTTGAAAATATGAATCCTAAGCCTAGAAATCCTTATGGAGAATTTGTCTTTATGTGATCTTTACAAAGTTGGAGTTATAAAGTCATGGGACCATACAGGACCAAGTGGACCCATAATTAAGTCAAGGAAGTGGAATCGATAACTCAAGGAGGATCTTGACCTAATTGTGGAAGAGAAGAGGATCAATGGACAAATATTCTTAGAATACAATGCAATTATCCAAATGAGGTCACTAGCCAAGGGAAACCTAGGACAAGAGATAATCCTTGGGCTAGGGCTCGCAATATATTGAGATCCCATTGTCGGAATTTCGTGAAAATTGGAGATCCTATAGAGAAAACAAAAATTTAGTAGAGGATAAGAGATCAAAGTCTTTTGGTGGCTAGAACATGAGATAATTGATGCCCTAGGTGACCTATGGAGGAAAGACCTAGAAAGAGAGTGAGAGGTGAGAGAAATAAGATTTGAAAGTGATCGCCTATGGAGGATTAGAGCCTTTTCCTTTGGGAGAGATTGAGTCAAGGATAATTTATCATTTGGAAAGGATTCACCCAATCAAGGAGACCTTCGAACAACTTCACATGGAATTAGGGCATGAGAGCAACAGTTTCAAGTGTTGTATACTTCAATTTTCAATAATTGATGACTTATCAAGATTTATTTAGAAAAAATTATATCTAGAAACATTCACCCATTCAGACATGGCCCACAACATGATGCAACATTATAAAATATCACAATTTCCACCAATTCATATAAAAAACATTAAATTTCAGACTTGTATAGCATTAATCACAACAACATTCATGTGGCAAAAGTAAATAACGAGAATAAGCATGAAAATAGAAATTACATGTAAAAAAGAGTATATCCAATCATCAAATTATGCCAATAATGAAGCTCTAAGACAAGAGAGAGAGATCCACACATCAAAATTCATCCATATCATCCAAACTCGTCCTCTAAAAGGGATAGGAAATATATCACAAGATCTAATAACCCAATCTAATTGATGATGATTATAATGAATCACCTCACTTCTATTTATACAATCACTTATGTGTTCAATTTTCCTATTTTTGTCTAATTGAGCCCCAAATAATAAAATAATTTGCAATAACAACATTCCTTGGTGACAAGCCCACCAAGATAGCTCAATAACATAATAATAAGCCCATAGCTCTCAACGCTCACCCTACAAGTTCTAATGTGGCCCTATGGAGGGTTAAGACCTCGTATAGGGTGACCAAGCCCAATATGGAGACACACCTGCAATATTGCATAAGATCCAATGCCTCACTATGTCCTCCAATACAAAAAAGCATTAGAATAATCAAGTAAAAGAGATTACAAGTAATGGAATCAATGGGGCATTTCATGGTGGCATGCCCTTCCATAGTGGGCTTTAACATGTACAAGTATCTCCAAGCTCAATAGAGAGGTTAATCAAGGACCCTATTAGGTGGTTTCAACCTCTAAAGGGGGTAACATGGCAATGGTACATCCGTCAAGTGGGGTGCCAAACTATATAAAAATGAAATAGAGTGGGGATTAGGGGATTCATCCATACCACATGGCATGGTACAATGGTAGCTACAATAAGGGAAGCACACACACAGGTCTATGAGTGTAGGAGGGAGAAAATCATGGTACATGAGTTACCCCGACCTTTTTTTTCCCAATCTTCTTCATGTACCCTTTTCCTTTGATTGATTTTTCTTCATAATTGCTCAGGGCTCCAGGGAATGAGAGCATTTTGTGTGATATATAGCAGTGGACACCCCCTTACAGTAGGGAATTTCATCGCCCACCAGGGGTTGGGACAATCATGGGTTCTGTAATGATGGAGGGGGTCATCTAGGGCCCACAGGAGCCAGGTTGATGACCATGGATAAGGGATAAAGCTCGTGTTTAGCTTTTTCCCATGTGCTAAATTTGTATGTCCCAACCATTTTTTTCATTTTGTGGTACATTTCCTATTGAAAGTGGTCAAATTATGCTTTTTCTTTTGTTTTTAGTTGCATCAACCTCCGAGCATCATTCCAAGCCTAGGATTTTTTTCATTTTGTGGTACATTTCCTGTTGATAGTGACCAGTAAAGGAGATCCCACAAGACTAGGATATAAGGTTAGTCATGGAATCAAGTAGTGGAGACAAGAGTACAAACCTAGCCCACCCTTTCCATCGAATCCCCACACCAATCCATGCCCAAAAGTTCCCATGACAAGTAAGGAAAATTACTCATCTACACTAATGAAAAGCCATACCTTCGGCGTCGGTAGGCCCACCTTCAAACATACAATTATAACAAGTGGGATAGGGACCACATGGTCGGCTCAAGTGGTGGAGATAATGGTACATCAAGCTATCTGGTGGTTGCAAGGGGTTGTTGGCTACTGCCTGAGGACTTGTAACAACCCTGGTCAAAAATACATGTAAAAGGTAAAATAAAACCTTGGTCATGGGACATGTATTATGAGTTGAATGTTGGGAAAAAAACATAGTGATGTGGATCACTAGCGATTAATTAATGGCTAAGGAAATTGGAAAAGGAAATGGGTATGGCTTGGGAAAGGAAAAATGGCATTTATTTATGAAAATAATGGAAAATAGGAGAAAAGGGAGGTGAAAGATCGCAGGTTGCATGTGAGGAGGAAAATGAAGTAAAATAATGAAAAATGAAGAAAATAGAAGCCTCATTAATAAAAAGGCTTATGAGGATCATTTCATGGATTTTGTTAGTTCAATTTTGGAGCTCTCTCTCTAGTCTCTCTCTCTCATACTCTTGGATATTTAGAGTTTCCTTGGAGGAGTGTGGCATACTTGGATTTTGGAGCAAGAAGGAAAAGGAAGAGCATGAAAGTGCAACAAGACATCAGGATCAACAACTCCATCAGGTTTTGCTTGCAGGTACAGAGTTACATGTATGTTTTCCTCTATATTTTTGGCATGCATGGAATATGTACATGGTTTCTTGGCTATGATCTATACTTGTCATGTAGGATTTCCTGGATTAATTATGGATTTTCCTAGTCTTGCCATTTCTTGGATAATCATGGTGTTGTGGGTGTACTTTTTTATTCTGGTTGGTTTTCTTGTGCCTTTGGTTGTGGGTTGATTTACTAGTTTCTGGAAGCCTTGGTCAGACAAATTCTTTGGAAGCCCAGTAACAGCTTGGGTTGAGTTACTAGTATAGAAGCCTTGTTTGGAAAAATTCTTTGGAATCCATTGGTGGGTTGAGTTACTGGTCCTATAATCCTTGGTTGGACAAACACTCTAGAATCTCGGAAACAACCGTCGATTGAGTTACTAGTCCTTGAAGCCTTGGTTGGAACAAATGCTCTAGAGCCCTAGACAACTTGGGTAGAGGCCAATCTAGTGATGTTTAGTGATTTACAATTGTGAGGTGGAATCACTAGTTGAGGGTTGAGGTGGTTTGGCCTCTGGAAGCTCTGGATGGTTTTGATTGATTTGTTTTATGAGATCCCACATTCATGCTTGGAATATGGCACAGGGGTGACTGGATGAAAGAAATATTTGGTTCAACTTAGTCTACAGTCGAGTGGTTCATGGAAGTCCCATACCTATTAGGCTTATGCAATCATCAATAAAATATCTCTTTCTCCTAGGTATTTTATGGGTAAATATAGTTGTTTATATGTGGCTTATATGGTTGTTATATCCCTAATATTTTTGTTGGTTATATGATGGTTATGAATGAGTTTTATGATAGTGAAAATATATGGCTCTCATCATGTTTTGGTTAATCATTGAATGTATAATGAATATGTGACTTAATATATGGTAATGCAATTATTGTGATGAGGCATCAATGTTTCTTAGAGATTCTCAAATAAGTATGAGACCCTTGTGCTCATATATGTTATTTAAACCTGTAGATTGCATATTTGTGATGTGTTTGACAAAATCGTTGTCATGGCTAGTAGGGGTACAGTCAAGTCCTTGTTCAAGTAATTAAATTTGTATCATTATTATGTTATTATCTTTCATTTCTAGAAGTATCATGGAGTTATGGGAAATGACTTGAGCCTTAGGCTTGGAAAAGGGGCACATAATTAAGAGTCACAGGCACAAAACCACTTGGGAAATTCCCCAATTGCATGCATAGCCATGTTATGGGAGTGACTAGAGGGTCCCGGCCACACTCAAGCCCATGTCATGGGAGAATTTAGCGGATTAATGCAGTAAAAATTTAGTTTTTCTCAGGGGCTAGTCACCTGGAAGGTTTGGATGGCTCCCGGGGATTTTGAAATATGTCTAGAAAGTTTGTGTTGTTGTGTTCCATCAGTTCCACTTCCTTAACTGACACATAGAAATTTCAATCATATCATAGTATCTCTTTGTCACATGTTTACCCCGGTTGTCTAGTTACTTGGGTAGTTGTGGGAGGAGGGTGTTACAGAGTTGGATCAGAGCATGGATCACCTCTCGGACTAGATGGGTGATGTGTTGGTCATGCATTCATGTTGATTTCATATGTGTTACTCATATGTGTGGTCTATGTGCTTGTTACATATGAATGGTGTTGATCATGATGGTAGTGATGTCACCATGTGAAGGTTGATGGTGTTGTCGTGGAATGTGTTTTCATGAGTGTATGGTTGGTTATGCGTTGTTTATGCAAGTTAGTGTTTACATTTTTTCAAGTGTACATTGATATGGTTGTTTTCATACATAAGGTCATGATGTGTAGTTGATATGGTCATGTATTTATGACTGGACTATGATTAAAGTGATATCTATATGTTGTTATGATTATGTTTATACATGTATTATGCTGATTGGTTGATCTTGCAGATGATATATCCTCCCCAAATTATGCTAAGGTACATTGGGTTGTTTATGATTTGGTTTAGCTGACTGATTAGGTGCTCAAGTTTATGCACCAAAACAAAAATATCAGAATCTTGTTAAACTCTACTTCATATTGAAAATATTGTCATTTTGATCCAACGGTGCAAACAGAACTCAAATCTGAGCTCATATGCAGAAGTTAGAGCAAGTCAAAGTTCAAGTTTGACTTGTCTACATGGTAGGATTGGATGCCGTGGCAAAGGTCCCAGAGAATGAGAAGGCACCAAGTGGCAAGCCACCATTGGCCCTCGTATATCACAAATCGCAGGCTACAAGTGGGTCAGGTTAAAGAATCGGCCCCGACACAAACAGGTTGCGATGCAATCTAATCACAATCAGATATCACAGATGGACAAGTATTACGAAAATCAGCCACCAGCGAGTTGGGTTGTGATGCTATATCGCAATCACATATCGTAGGAAACACAAGTCTCACTTAACACTATTGTTAGATCTTCACCAATTGCGATGAGCGATAAGACCTCGGACGCGAGATGTTATGAGCCACAGTTTATACTCTCGTCAGGTCCGTGATATCACTATCATAACATTCTGCCATGTTAACAATACCTTTAGCCCATTAAACCTCATAGATTGTGATTTTTGATACAACCAATAGGTTATGGCTTGTGGCATGGTGAAATATTCACTCAATTAACAGATTTTGGAGCGAAAATGTGGTTTTCTGCCAGTTTTGGAGCATTTTGTGGAACGAATAGTGGAAAAACTAGAAGAAGTCATAACTTCTTTAGTTCTTATCCAAACTGGATGCAAAAAGAGTCAATTCTAGCCGTTTTGGCTATTCTAAACTCATTGAGACAGGTTTTAAAGGAATTTGGAGCATTGTAAACACACTTTTGTTATAATTTTGAGCATAATAGAGAGGCCCAAGCATTGGAAGTTGGACCAAGGAGACGCAGCCCAGGAGGGTGAACTCCTCATCAAGTCTCTATGTTGTGTGTTGTCTTTTAATGTTCTTTGTTGTTATTTTGCTGTTGTTCAGCATATGTTTTTAGGTTAAATTTTTTATAAAATTTACATAAGAAACTCTCATGGGAATCAATTAATTAAGAAAACATGGTGAATCCTTAATCACTTGATAAGCAAATGATAAGCATCTTGGGTTTTATTCTGAATATGGAATTAGCACAACATTACTAATCTGCTCCATTTCAAATCACGTTTGTATCAGAGCATGGTTTTTGCTTACTAGATTTTCTTGTGCAAAGGAGTATTGTTTGCAAGTTTTGTGTCATGCTAACAAGGTTAGAACCCAAAAGAGGAGAAGGGAAGATGGTTGAAATCCTTGTAGTTGGCTCAAGGGGAAGAAGAGCAAGGTTGCCAAAGTCCTCTATACCAGTACATCCTCAAGTTTCATAAGTTGTCGTTGAGTCTTCAAAGACCATGTCTCATGAAGGAGAACCTATCATGACAAAAGATGAGAAGAACTTCAGAAAATATTTTTTTGATATGGTAAAGATGGTGAAGGTCCTCTATGAAGAGAGGAATAGCAGATTGCAAGGAGACAGTTAAAAACCTCCCAAAGGAGAAAGCTCTTCAGGAGGAGGTAATGGGAATGAAGACAAGCCTCCACCCTCTCCATCATCTTCTTCATCTTCTTATTCACAATCATCTTCACACTCTTCCACTAAAAGAACCCTTACGTAAACTCATCATCATTCTACAAAAGGAACTTGTAAATTAACTTTTCTAAAGGTTGATGCTAAATTTGAGTTGCCTATGTACAATGGAGAAGTTAAGATGCAGAAAAGTTGGATAACTAGATTCATCATTTGGGGGTATATTGTACAATTCAAGAACTTCAAGAGGATGATATCAAAATTGAGTTGGCTTCATTGAGAATGGAGGGTGCAATGCTCATTTGGTGGGAAGCAAGGACTCAAGACGAGATCAAAAAATATGGTAAGATATCTATTGCTTGGTCTAATTTCATTGCTTCTATAAAAAGACAATTCTACCCTTTATCCCATATGAAAAAAGATATCATG
The DNA here is from genome assembly GCA_000404065.3 of Pinus taeda. Taxonomy (NCBI): domain Eukaryota; kingdom Viridiplantae; phylum Streptophyta; class Pinopsida; order Pinales; family Pinaceae; genus Pinus; species Pinus taeda. The sequence continues at coordinate 141,642 of APFE030000520.1, forward strand.
AATTGGAAAAATTTCAGACAGTTAAAAGGTCAAATGTGCAAGAGTATACTCAAGATTTTAGGAGAAGAGCTCTTATGTTAGGAATAGACTTACAGTCACAAGATACTTTTATAAAATATATAGGAGGTTTGCATAGCTATCTTTGCCACGCCATTCTTATGTTTAATCCCACGAATCTTGATGAGGTCTATGTTCAAGCTACACACCTTGAAGAAAGAGGCAAAAATGTACAAGAAGAAGGTTAGAATAAGCCATTCCAGAGTGGTAAAAAAGGAAAGAATTTTGAAAGGAAAGCAGAAGAAATTTCTTTTGTTAAGAAATAAGGGGAGAAACCCATGTGCAAGAATTGTTCCAAAGAGGACCATGATGAAGTGCATTGGTGGAAGCTTCATCCAGAATTACAACTGAAGGAATTTAAAAATAAATGGAAATAGAAGACCAATGCTACAGTACAACACAACTTGGTTCTGACTCAGGTGATGAAACCAAGATTGCAACCACAATCACTAAGGGAAACGCTGTGGAAAAAGCAAGCAAAGAGGAAGTCGTGGCAAGAACCAATGCAAAAAATAACCCCAACAACATTCCAAATGAGGAAAACATAATGGATTTGTTCCACATTCAAGTTATTTCTAAACACACCAAGATTGATAAGTTGTTTGGAAGTGGATCTCAGGAAAATTTAATTTCTACAGCGTTGGTCAAGAAATTGAATCTGGAAACTGTGCCTCATCATAAATAGTATCTGTTGGGTTGGATAACCAGGGATGCTAATGTTTAGGTCACACAGAAATGCATTTTTAGGTCTGCAATTACTTCCAATTTCATTGATGATGTTTGTTTCTGGGAAAACTAGTGTCTTTTCGATCGACTAGCCCTCTAGGTCTAGTAGCTGCCCTAGAAACAACAGTTCAAAGAAAATCGTGATTTATTTTATGTATAATAGATAAGAGAGAGACAAAGGAACCAACCTAGATCTTCCGCTTAAATCCTTGCTTGATCTCTCTCCCCCTTGACAGATCTTGCAACTCCTCTTCGTACTTATCCTGCTTGGAGAGTACCTATAGAAACACAGTAACAAAGAATCGTCAAAGCATCTTGATATACTATATCATAAGCATTATAGAATCAAAAATATAATGAACATACAATGGCATTCATAAATAATAACATTCACAATTGCATAGTTATATGGAAGAAAACTCGAAGAACTTTATTAAATAGAAGGGAGAATTACAATCCAATTTTCTGATCCAGCATCATCCTCTTAGCATCAAAGCCCACTTCACCTCATGAAATAGCAAGATCACACCAAGAATACAATTCTCTTTCTCAAATACAAACTATCAGCACTTCCTTGCAAATTACAAAATTCCAGCCTCCAGATCTCTCAGATGAGGGATTCATTTATAGATGTGTGCAAGGGTGTGAGTCATCTTTGGGTTTTTGATTAGTGTCATTCCACTTGTTGCATTTGGTTCCACTTGGAGATTTCTTGGATCTCTTACTCATCCCTGGGAAAATTCAGAGAGGAAAGTGTCATAAGAGAAATTTCTAGAACATTCCATGAGCATCCACTCTAGCAAACTGTCTCAGACATTTGTCCATCCTTTCTCATCACACCCTATAGAAGGTATCATCAGTATGCATCACACATGGCTAGTGTAGAAGTCAGTACGCATCGCACCTTGATATTGGAGCAGTTAATATGGTCTAGTTTAGGCCAATTCTGGATGGTTTTTCAGGTGGATCCTTTGGGGAATGATGTAATCAGTTGACCATGTTCTTTTAGAGTATGAAACAACACTTTTAGGGGTTGAAGAGCCCTAGTTTATCAACATATAAGATTGGGGTTGAAGTGCCAAAATATGTCTATAACACCCACCCCCTTAAGGGAACACTGTCCTCAGTGTGCAATGACACCTACAACCAACAAGATTGTTCAAAGCACAACATACTACCTGTGGAGCTCTATAACTTAGCTCGATGCAGTATTTATAATGATCAGCTTGCTAAGAAGAAAAATAACATAACTACATGATAACCATAATGACATGACACCCATATTGCTTATTGGAGCTTTATGACACATCTCATGGAAATATTTACATCCATATATATATATACATACACATACCAAAAATATCATACCAAACATATACCAAAAACATTCGCTCAACCAACAAATAGAGAAGGATACAAAGCTTGCATCTAATCAATCATCTCCCATGTAGCTTCATCGGGCCCAAAGTAATTCCACTGCACTTTATCCTACTTGATTTCTCAATTGTGGAGTATGACCATATTTATTTTCAATATAAATTTTCTTTCTGGCTGGAATTATCCTTCTGGCTCCACCTTCTATTGGGCGTGGGATCCCCCAAGGAAAGTTTTGGGGCTTAGAGCCCAGATTTTGGTAAAAAATCATAACTCTGATGTAAAGACTCTACATTTTCTGGGCGCGGAGCGTGTAGCTTATAAAAGAATCATAAGGTTGTTTGCCTTCAATTTTGTTATTGTAATGTCGGCTGTAGAGACCTACCCATGCTCCGTGGACCATGGGATTGTATAAATAGAGAGAGGCTCTAAGTAGATAAGATAGTCATGGAATCTAATGATGGAATAAATGCATAATGGAAGATCTGAAGTGCAAAGTCTAGTTTTGGGTCGTAGAGTAGGAGAAGGCTCTGCAACTGAGTGTGCAGAACCCTAGTAGTTTGCAGCTGAGTGCCCAGACCCCTGCAGCTAAGTGCACAAGGTGAGTCGAGTCTGTAACCGATTGGAAGTATTAATAAAGAGAATTTTCATATCAATTCTATGTATTTATTTCCTATTTTATGCATTCAATATATTGGGTATAAATTTCACTTCTACTATTTATATGATGCACGAATATATATATGACTATTTCAATTAAGTGAATGCGAGATAGAATCTCTGTTTATTTGAAGTTAACTAACATTTGTAAGAGGATAAGTAAGATTCGTGGTATAATTCAGGGAAATAGAGAATGTCACTGCCATAGCAGCGCGAAAGCATCTCAGCCCCTAATTAGGGCTGTGTGAAGGATGATTATAAAAGATCGTGAAGGTATTGAAGGTTAGAACAGTGCGTGAAGTGACTTGCGTGAAGGTAGGCTTAGTTGGACTAAATCGACAGCACATATATCTCAAGGGTGTGGAAACTTGGTTCTAGCATTCCCCCCATACTGCTTTGGGTGAAACTTCAGTCTGTGCTCCATGGGCTGATGTCGAAAGGGGTAGTAGTGTAGGGATTTGTTTGGCTAAGTAAATCTGAACCTAGGTCAGGCACCCTCAAGCCAACAAATGGTTCTATTGCCGGGACCAAAATCTGCATAGAGATGTCTGATGTTGTATCATTAGAATCCAACTAAAAAGGAAATTGAAGGCTGGTTCGACAAAAGAATTCACGAGTTCACAGTGCAGGACAACAGGAACTCATGACTGACAAAAGAAGAGTTGTTAGACTGCTACCTATACACAAAGATCCATGAAATCTTCTTCGAGTCCTTCCCTACTGAGCTATACGAATGGATCACGAAGCTAGTAGATAGCAAAGGAAGGTGGAAACGTGATGGTCCTATTGTGTGGACCCAGAGATACTGCGAAGGTTGGAAGCATCAGAGGATAAGATCACGTGTTTCGTTGATCATTGGCTCGATCGGATTATAGGAGGATTCATTACTGATTTTGCGGTTGACACCTCAATCAGCTATAGTGAGGCAGAGCAATGCTTTCTCAAAGGACCGTGAGGTAAGTACGTAAGATATTTGAATACTTGGATTAAAATGTTATTATGTGAAAAAAGGGTTATGCAATTACCTTCATGTTTGGGGCTACGTGAAGTGGAAAAACTTACAAGAACGAAGGAAATAAGGGACCAGAAAATAGCCCCTTGATTTCACCTCCACGAGGGGACGAGGAAGAGCTCGTGAAGGTCTCTCCATGAAGTGTGATACATTTGATAAGGAAAATAATTCAGAAAATACCACCTCCACCCACATCACCACCAACTTCACTGCCATCACCTCCAACTTCGCCCGTACCACCTCCACCACCACCGCGATTCAATATGGCAAGCATAGTGAAGTTTCCTATGTTCAAGGGATTGGGAAATGAGGATCCTGACCAATTCTAGTTCATTGTAAGGGCCATATGGGAAGCGCAAGTAGTTATGGATGACAATATAAAGAAATCAACATTGGTTAGCACCCTACAGGATCACGCGCTGACCTGGTATATTAAGCACTCCAATGATAATCCAAATGCAGGAATCGTGGATATCTAAGTGGCACTAAATAAAGAATTTAGCAGGCTGAAGTCTGAAGCACAGTAGATCATTGGATTCAAAGAGATCATGATGCTACTAGGTGAGACTCCTTGGGAATTGGATTAAAGGCTAAAATGTATGATTCGTGAAGCTAATATGAATATGAAGGATGGACAACATCACGATTGGTTCGTAGCTTCACTAATGCCACATTTAAGAAGTGTGTTATCACAGAAAAAGCTAACGACTCAGGTAGAGGCCTTAGAGATCACGATGAGGCTACATGAGACCCTGATGCAGGATCCCAACTTGGGAGTTCGGTAGATCCATGCGTAGCTAAATAATTTATGCCTTGAGATGCACAATCTGAAATAGGACAGGACGACTTGACCAGAAGTACACGAAGAGGTGTGGTGCATAAAATTCAAGGGTTAGGGTCATGAAAAGGACCACTGCTTGGTGTTCACAAATGACCTCACAAGAGGAGGACCAATGCCTTTAAGGCCAAAAGCACAAGTAGGACCTAGCATAGCACCTGATTTGTGGTCTGTGATTTGTCAAATTGCTGGAAAATATGCCGCGGACAACCGACACTTGTTACAGAAGTATACGAAAAATTCGCAACAGTTGTTTTGCAACTTTTGTAGGTCAGTGGGACATGATGAGTGCACTTGTAGAAGCTATGAGTTGATGATGGATAGAACTCCCACATACAGAGTTCAGGCCAAAACGCGGCCCCTAAACCCAAATGTAGGAATGGCGTGAATAGGATTTCAAGGGCGTAGACAAGGTTGAGGCAGAGGAGGACCTGGGAGAGGTCAAAGACAATTGATATGCTACAATTGCAGAGGACCAAGACATTATGCTCACAATTGCATGAACCCAACGCACCTGTCATGTTTGTATTGTACCTTGTTTTATCATTAGATAGAACATTGTCCTACGGTAATAGTTAGGATATGCGACAAAGGAGCACTACCACCTCCCCTGACTCAGAACCTGCAAATGATGAGATCTAAGCCATGCGAGGAAGATCCAAATGTGAACATTATGCTCTGAAGTGGAATCACAATGAGAGATGACAAAGAAAGAAACCATAAGATAGTACTTGGGTTCACAAAGCTCCAGCAAAAGAAGCATAGTTTGATTTGGAGCGCACTCGGGAAACCTTCATGGAAGCTAAGAAGAGCTTCGCTGGTGCCTCCACTTCAAGAAGAAAAGATAGACCAGAGCTGGAGATGGACCCATCTATGCTCACATCATTCTTGGAAACATGTATGAAGTTACTGCACGATGGTAAGGTTGTAAAAGGATTACAAGAACTCATTAACAGATGCATTGGGATCGCGCCAGGAGAACCATGCATAGTCTGAAAGATTGGAAAGCATAGGACAAGGATGGGAAGAGAAATGAGACTAACTATGCAGATCAAAGAATATGAGATGGATCAAGTTATCCTAGACTTAGGATTGGATGCAAATGTTCTGCTGAAGCAGACATGGGAAAGAATGCGGTGACTTATGCTGCACTGGTCTCCAATCTAGCTGTGAATGGTGAACCAGTAGAAAATAATACCCATGGGGCACTTGCAGGGAATAACTTTGGATATTGAGGGAGCGAGCGTGCTAGCAAACTTTGAAGTGATAAAGATTGTTAATGATAGAAATCCCTACCCCACGCTCTTAGGAATTGATTGGGCCACTGACATGAACAGGATGATTAATTTAAAGAAGTGCAAGATTATTTTTGAGAAGAAGTCACTACATGTAAGTATACCCCTGGACCTTGCTAAAGAATCACGCTATACGGAACCGATGCATGACTATGAAAGTGATGATGACTTAGACTGCATCTACAAGATAAAAAAGTGAGAGCAAGACTAGGTAAATCCCACCATGAATGGGTGGATTTCATGGGAGCACGAGAGCTCCTATACTTCGAATTCTGATGAGGAGATACAGCGATGGCAGGACTAGTTACATGAAGTAACTACGCTTAATTGTAATGTGATGACAAGGTCACTGCATTGTGTATCGATAGAAGAAAGAGATATGCCTACTTATGATGGTTTAAGTGATGTAGATACCTTCTTGGATAAGTTTGAAAGAGAGGTGTTGGAAAATCAATGCTTCCAGGCATTGGACTGTGTAACGCTCGCTACACTTGCGAGATGGTGGGTTATGCACAAAGGAAACTTTGATGACTAGTGCAAATGTAGGAGAATGATACGCACATGATTTGGGAAGCCTAGGGTGCGACTTACAGACAAATACAATGGATGAGATACTCCATGCACGCATCTAGCCAGGTGGGTGCAGGCATATGGAAAACAACCTACACAGATGCAATTGAGCTCCGCACCAAAAGGTATGGTCAATAAGAATGTGTTGGGGGAACAAATGTGCAAATGGCTCTTAATGTTGGGAAGACATTATGTAGGAAGAAAAATCATGTAGAAGCATTCAACAAGGTATGAAATGTGCTAAACAAGGTATGTAATGCATAGTGAAGTGATTGGGACCTATGCATACCCACAATATTATGGGCTTACAAGACGAAATGCAAGAAACTGATGGGATAGACACCTTTTAGGCTTGTCTATGGATTATAAGTCGTAACGTGTATGGAATACATCATGCTAAGTCTACGCATATCAGCGCTCATAGGTATGATGGACCGCAGAGCCCTGGAGGAGAGGCTTGCACAGTTGGAGGAGATCGAAGAAGAACAATTTTTGGCTAGATTCCCCAAACAGGTACAAAATCAGCGTGAAAAGGCATGGCATGATCGAAATATCAAGTTGTGTACCTTTAAGGTGAATGATTTGGTGTTGTTATATGATAGTGAGTTTGATAAATTTCTAAGGAAGCTCAAAATGCATTGGTTGGGACCGTATGTTATTAAGGAGATTGCAAATGGTGGCGTGGTGAAGTTGGTAAAATTAAAAGGAGAACCTTTCCCAAGGAAGGTAAATGGTAGTTGTTTGAAGCCATACACAGGTGGCCCGGCCATTTGACTAACTGATGAAATCATAGCCTTAGCGCTCTAGGCAACTTAAAGGAGGTGGGGGACTATAAACTACTCTGCTCGGGAGCTGCGCGATGTCAGGACTGCGTGCAGTAGCGAAGTTTCACAGGGTCTGCGAGAACACAGGGGTAGCTACACTGCCACACGGGTCAGCTGCAAAGTGATCATTATAGTCACTATTCATGATATGTTGCTTGGTTTGAGACCAAATGGAGTGGGTGACAGGCATTTAAGGCAAACTTTATGGGCTAGATTATTGGAAATATGCCTCTAATCAAGCATCAATGGACTGAATGTGGGGGGTGTTATGCTCCTATACCAATAGGTGTCATATTTCATGATTGACTTAATGAGCTCCGTAATATGTTCATACCTTTTCATGTTGCAAAGGTTTTCCATATTTTCAAAAAATAAAAAAAAATCAAAAAATGTAAAGAGGGTATACCCTAAAAGAAAAATCAAAGGGCAAAAAGAATAAGATGGTCAAAAAAGTGAAAGAAAATGAGCCCCACCAAAAAAAAAAACAAGGAAAGTGTGCAAGCCTAAATGCCACTACTTTTTACTTTTGTACAATAAACAATTGTGTGCAGCTTGCTAACTTATGCCACAATTGATGAATAGTCAAACATCTTAAGCTTGGCTAGTTCATATTTGAATTTAATGTTTTAGAGATAGAGAATAAAATCTGACCAAACTGTTTAATCTTGGCAGATAAGTAGATAGGAAGAGTGAATAAAAGGAGCTCAACAGTTTAATCTGAGCCCTTGGATGTAATAAGGCTAGACTTAGATAGATATCTACATGTAAAAGAAAAGAAAGTGTGATAAGGGTTTTCCAGTTTAAGTGCACCTTAATAAAGAAGTAAAAATGTCAGGCTAAAGTAGGTAGAGTAGGTAGATGATGTTGCAAAAATACTTGTGATGGATGATGTCTCTAAAGGTGTTAATTTTTACTTTTATCACAAGTGCAAGGCAGAGATTACACTTGATACAGTTCAAGCAAGACAAAGTCAAATAACTAACTTCCATTCACATTTTTCCCTAAAGTTTTCACTAATTCCCCCTAAAGTATTAAGGTTTTTGAAAATTAAAGGGGCTCAAAGTATTTCTCTGACTTCTGGAGGGACCCGACCCTCGGCCCAATAATTTAAATGGCCTAAGTACTTAAAATCATTCATTCACTCTCATAAGTCTTTGCCTAAGTAAAATCCTATTTTACTTAGGAAAAATGTGTAATATCACATAAAAACCCCTTTTCCACTTTAAGCCTAAGTTTAAATATATACTCTAATGTTTTTACTTAGCGCTTCTTATCACATTGTTTCATATTAATTTCTGACTTATATTATATAAATCCTTCGGAAAAATTAACCCACTCCCGTATTATTTAACTATATAAAACCCTAAAGTATTATAAATCTACCCCAGTTAAATATAACCATAGATACTTGTCAAACAGCATTAATTGGAATTAATTAACCCTTACAGTTAATTAAGAACCACCCCCCAACCAATCGCATTACCTCTAATACAGTTAAACATTTTTTATTGTGTTGGGCCCACCACAGTCAAGCTCTGCCGCAATACACCTCCCATCCACCGTTCGATCCCGTCCCCACCATCCGACGGTCATTACCAATATCGTGCCCCCCTTGGTGACCGCGCGTTAACGCGTGATCACCAGGCGGTTTTCCTCCCGTACCTCCACCACGTGTCAAGTAATCTATGGAATCACTGGCTTGAGACTAAATACCACCCTTCCCCATAAGTGCTGCAATAGAAACCGCTTACCACGTTCTACTAAACGACAAAATGTCTCATCATTCATCCTTTCACCCACTAATACCAACCATTTACCCATTTAAACACAAAAATCCCAGTGTTGCTCATTTTCACCTAATTGTGCAGTAAAACCATTTGTAACCCAGCTACTCCACCTGAAGCCTCTGTTAACCAATTCGAGCATGGTTTACCTCCCAAAAAGCATTTTGGACTAACTCCACAGACCTCTTAAGCTCAAATGAAACTTTTTCAACCTCCCCTGCAAAACAATGCTTTCTTAAAAATTTGTTTTGTTTTACAAGTGATCAGAAGACCACATCCTTGGATAAATAGTCTTAATACTAGTCGTAATACCTGTTTACTCCAATTTTGTTATCAAATCTATTCAAACACAGATGGAAAATAAAACATAGAGTTAAAAGACAAGCAAAGGAAACATGGAATTAAAAGGATTTACTATTGAAACAGACAGTAAAACCTAAACTACACATTGAAGGTAAAAGGACACAGTAAAAAACAGTCAAAGTGTATCAGGGTTAAAGAGTATCAGATTGAAGACCAAGTCAAGTAAATCAACTACCATTAAGATAAACAACAGGGAAGACAGTTACAAAACAGAGTATACAAATTCATGTCAAAGTGAAGACAGATGAAAAAACAAAACGGTAAAAGTAAAAAGGAAACAATGAACAGTAAAAGTAAACATGAAGACATTGAGGGTTAAAAAAAGATGAAAAAACTTTCACCAGCTACAATAAAGTTTATCCAAAGTAAAAGTGAAAAACAGTCAAAAGAATTTTAAGGTTAAAAGATGAAATTAGAGCAAAAATGGTACATTCTTCAGAAATTTCCTGTTTAAGTCATAGTTTTGCAGAAACTATTGTGGCTAATCCAAGAAGTATTTCGAGAAAGTGGAAAAGTTTTTTGTTCCTAACAAGACAAAATATAAAAACCTATTTCACTTCTTACCCAGGTATTACCAAGCGGGAGATAAATGCATGTCTTCACAATCTATTTTTCAGTTTGTGCAGTCTTGTTTTTGACATCTTTTTGCAAAGAATATTGTGAAGAGATGGAGTTGAATTTTGGAAACTGAGAGAGGTTTATCTCAAAAAAATTCTTATCTACAAAAACCTCTTTCACTTTTTACATATCTATTACAGATTGATATATAAAAGCGTATTATTAGACCCTAAGTTTGCAGAATTTCTGGGGCAGAATGCACAAAGGAAAGATGCAGTTAGTGACTAGGATGCCTCATCATCAACTAAGAGTTGCTATCAAATTTGACTTTCTCTTCTTTGTCACCATTAATCCATAGAAATAGTGCCAAATAGATTCATTAGTTTTGAATGTCCTTCATTTAAGTTCTATTAATGTAAATAGTTGGAGACATTTGTGAAACTAATCTTGATATTTTTTCAAGATATTTCAGTTTACAATTAGTATAAATACTTCTTCATTTGAAGTATTTTGTGTGGATTCATATACATTGCTGTAATACTAGTTTTTTGGAATAAAGTTTTGATTGGATCAAATTTTCGTGTGGCTTGCTGGATAAAGAATTAAGACAAAGGACTTTCTACATATTTCTTGAAACAAACACCGGATCAATAAGTCATCTATCCCTTGTGTTTTAAAGTTTTCCTAGTTTCTTATATCATCTCTATTCATATCTGAATGATAAACAAAAAAGAGTAATTCAGAATATGCTTGATTGCACTCTGTCTTCAAAAGTTATCGTCTTCTATGTTTTCTGCTGAATTAGAATAAACAATGAAATCTTAATTGCTCCTGTTTTCTAGTTCTGCCACTTTGATTATTGTTTAAACAATACTTAATTGCTCTTTACTTGTAATTGATTCCAGTTCCATATTTTCAAATAAGTTGAAGAATTATTAACTGCTCTTCACCCATTTTGAAATCATTCCATATATTTCAAAATCGTTGTTTGTTCTCTGTTTGACCATCTTGCTCTGTAAAACCATCCATTTTTAAGAAACCAAGTCTAGTAAAGCCATCTTACTTGACTCCATTATCCCAATAGCCTAAACTAATGAGTCTTATTCCTTTGCTATTGAATCTCACCACCCAAACTCAAACAAAACTCCTAAACTTCACAACTAGCCTAATATCTTTTAAAAAACAAAGCTAAAACTTAAAGAGAGAGCCCTCTCTGGATGCAGACTGGCTAGAATCTGTATCTAAAAGATTGGTTTGTGGTTACCTCAACCTCCTTTCCCTTTCTTACAACTTTGGGGAAAACCTGAGTGATAACATGGGGAACGGTCAAATTCAATTTCAAAAGGCACTATAAATTGCAAGGGTTTGTCCAGCAAACAACACTTGGAAAATTGAGAGCTAAGTTGTTGTGCACCCAAACGTGTTCAATCTTCTGAAGGTGAATTCATTGCCTGAACAATTACTCGAGTCATTAAGAGAATTATGGAATAGCACTATGGCAGCACCTAAGGAATCCATGGATACTGGAGTAATGACCGCTAAGGAAGCCACGTAGGCCATGTTAGAAGTAGAAGCCCCAGAAATTGTTGGGATAGTTGCAGAAATCCATAAATTTCCATGCATTTTAAGACCTAAGAAAGACAAGCAGGCTATGGTACCAGTGCACGTATCCCTAGAAATCCATTAAGGACTAAGATTACCATGAAAGAAAAGGGGAAGGCTATCAATTTGGAGGCTGAAGAGGAGGAAGAATTTGAAGAAATCCTAGTAGAGGAGGAGGATGAAGAAATGGAGATGGAAACCCAAGGTACAGACCTTCTTACTAGGCTGTCCACATATGTTCCTCTGCAGAAGGGGAAAGCAAAGGTGCCTAAAGATCTAGATAAGAGAAAGATCTTGTTGTAGACTTTGTTACTCCCTAAAAACATTATTTTTGAAGGAGCGCACTTGGGGTGAATGGCTATACTAAAATTTGAAGATTGGGATCTCGCAGACCATGAGAAGTTCTGACATTTGCCACTGCGCAGCTAATGCACCAGAAGAAAGATATGCTGACTGGAGTCATAAGTTGGAGCCATGCCAATGGCTGAGAGGTGTAGAAAAGATAGGATTGTTAAACCTGCTCTAGGTGCCGCATTACCATCACGCCCCAGTGACTATTTTTGTCATCGGGCAGCTGCTCTGCTTGGTGAATGATGGGTCCTTCTGGATGGAGGAGCCCATCCCCATCATGGACCATTTGATTCATAAAATTACTTGGCTCCCTTACAAATGGGAGGACCCAGTGAACATCCTAGAGGGCAAGAGTGATGATTTGGCTATTGCACAGGCCATGAAGACGAAGTTTAAGTTGGAGAAAAGGAAGAGAGGGTACGCGATTTCCAGCATCAACAACCCTGTGGTCAAAGTCATGACTTATATATTGGCCTGAAAGGTTATACAGAAGTGTCGCGCAGATGAGGTTCCCGTGCCGATGGTTGCACTAATAGTGCAATGCACAAAAGAGGTCTAGTTCAACTTGTTGGGTGAAAATAAGGTGTCTTTTAGAACTCTTTGCCTCAAATTAATTATCAATCTAGGGAAGTCTTTTGTTTCAAGAGTGTACAAAATATGTGCAAGTGATGTAAATCATTGAATCTATAGAGAGTAACATTTCAAAATAACTTATTGACTTCAATACAAGAGTAAACGGATCAAACCATAAACTACCAACTTGTAACTTCAAGGAAATTAACTTATTCAAACATCAAAACTCAATCTTAATCAAAAACCAAAATTCAATCTTAATTGAAAGTTCTAACTGAAATTATATCAACTGAGTGCACTGTAGTGATAATAGAGCTCTTTCAGCTAAATCTAGACTTATGCATAAAAGTAATACACCTGATATAATCAATAAAACTCTAGCTTTCAATTAACAAGAAATGATTCTTATCTAACAATCAAATCAATCCACGACATGAATAAATGAGGCCAATCAATAGAAATAAGGATTAATGCAGTGAATACACAAACTCTACACCAGTGAAAGTAAATCAATTGTAAAGCTATGAAACAGAGTAATTAAACTTTCAGTAAAAGAAAGGTAAACTATAAAACAAGGAACAATATTTAAATCCACCAATGACCGGGCCCAAGCTGTCAGTGATTACTGCTTGATTACTTCAAAATATCACTAATGAACATCAACATGAATTATATATTATTCATCAAATCCAAATTTCATTACAGGACGATGTATCCTTCAGAATAACACTCTGTATATTAAAATTACAACTGAAGTAAAAAGGCGAAAAGTTCAGTCCTCTATTCTGTTCATCTTTCCCCTCTTATAGTCAAAGAGGAAAAGAGATAAATGTGATTCCTCAGGATCAGGAGATCTTGAGGAATTCACAACTAAATGTTATTATCAGACAGTCTTCTATCTTGCATTGATCCTCCTGATTCGCTTCTCAATTTGACCGCATAAGACGCACGTGGTTTTCTCTGCTTATCCTTTACTGTTCAATAGTTTGAATAACAGTTGTTCCATTTGCCAATTTCTACATAATAAAAAACAAAAGTTAGTTTTGACAGTCAAATCACATCAAAAATAGTTTCATTAACTTTCTATCAAAATCTCATCAAAACCTTATTACATCATGGCACAAATCCATAAAAGGGAGGAAAAAGATAGTGTAATCAAGGGTAAATTTATACTTGTTGCATGGCCCAACATACTCCCCTGCTTACCTTGTTTCATGTTCTCATGAACATAAATAGATATTATGTAATGCAGTTAAAGAGTAAGTAGGAAAGAATTTTTCTTTATCTAACCTAAAACTATGCTTTTGTATTAAATCAGCAAAGGTTGTGCCTTCATGACCTTCAAGCAACTCATAATCAGAATGGTATCCTTCAGGTGGGTACCAAGTAATAGGACTCCTAAATTGACATCCCAACCAATATGGTCCTTCCCTCAAGATAATATTAATGTATGTGACAAAACGGCTTGCGGCAGCTTTAAAATTCCTATAATTAAACAGTTCTCTATCCTTGACACTATTGGTTGAGATTTTCCATCTCTGTTTGGATGCAAGAAAGAATCTTTCCTGAATGGATAAGAAATATTCCCTTCCCATTTGCACAATTTCTTTATGCATGGGCCCCATAATCTTAGTTATACCCTCCTGTGTCATGAGCCTTTTGTGTCTAACAAAAAGCTGAAAGGGGTGCGTAGGTTCACTCCTTACCCACAAATCCAATCCATGTTCTTTTGTTTGAAAGGTGTTATAAGCCTTGGACCACTTGATTTGGTTTGCTGCAAAAGAAATAAAGGCCTAGAACTGAATATCCCCAACAAAAGGGATAGGATTATTATCCACCTCCCCTTCTAATACAAAATTGTGCAAATAAAATTCACATAGGAGATGTTGGAATTTTATCCCATGCTCCTTACAACAATTTATAAGTTCATCAGTTGTCTTTAATTCAACTAACTTGTTGGCCTTAACAGCTTTAATCTTCAACAATAAATATCTTTCCAATAAAAACAGAGCATAATTTGTGGCAGGAAACCTGCAAGATAAGACATCAGAGTATAAAGAGCAAATAGCATCAATCTAGCCCACGACCTTATCTAGCTTGGATTTTTCTTTCCTCTACTTTTCTTCCTCCTACTTGAACTTATCAAAAGTTTCATTCTCAGTTATGGTCAATTCTTTGCATTGCTTCTGCAACTCCTGATACTTTTGCAAAGGAACTGTCTCCATCTAACATTGCTCTAAAGAAACTTGGGCTTGTGGTAGCTCCTCTTGTAACTCTAAAAGAATATGATCACTGCATGATGGAGTGTTATTTATTATTTCTTCTATCTAGGTGCTTTTGTTGTGAGAGGGTAAACCCTTGGTCTGAGTAGACTTATCTATCAACTCTATGTGAAATCTTGTTTGTGTGACCACCATCTGAGTAGAAATAGGTTCGGTTTGGGTTCCTATTGCCCTACCTTCACATATTTTTGTTTGTGTGGTAATAGTGACTAACTCAGTAGTAGTTCTCTGAGCTTCCCTATTTGCAGTCTCTTTCAATTTCCGACGTAGCTGCTTAACCATCTTCTAGAGCTTTCTGTATTTCTTTCTCAGCTTCCTTAACTTTGTTTCGATTACTTGCTTCTTCTGAGGAGAATCCTTTATAGAAACATGTTTATCAATACCCTATGTATCTAAAGGTTCCTAGTGCTCATCTTGGCTATCTTCCAATATAACCATGTCACCTGACTGGTTATCGGATTCATGCATTATTTCTGTGTCCATTTCCTCTTCTCGATGTATAGCTTCTAGGGAAGGAAAAAAATTTTTGTGACTAAAATCTTCTGAGGTTTGAGTTTTGTTCAGATTCTGGTCAAGTGATCCTCCAAGTTGCATATGCATTCAAATTTACAAGAACCTAGGCCATCCCTTCCTCAAAGTCTTGCAAGAAATTATCTTGGGGGCTCATAGGTGGTGTTTGAGGAGGCCCTGCTTCATTTTCTGGTTCATCATCATTTTGAAAAGAATTTTGTGTTTCCCCTAGTTCTGGGTCGAAATTGCATTCCTCCTCAGGTTCTGATTTAGAATTAGGTTCTTCCTCCTGTTCTGGTTCAGAATTGGGTTACTTCTCCTATTCAGGTTCAAAGTTGGGTTCCTCCTCCTGTTCCTATTTAGAATCAGGTTCTTCCTCTTGTTCTACTTCAGAATTACCCTCTTCCTCTAGTTCTGGTTCAGAGGCCTACATAGTAATTGGACTAAATGGTTCTGTTGGCCATTCGGCACTACCTTGAGGATCTACGAAAGTCCTCTGAACTGCGTTTAGCCTTGTTGAATGCCTGCATTTATGGGTTCTTATTACTGTATGAGAAGTTCGTTTCCTCTTTGGAACACGGTTATGTTGTTCAAATTCCATGGTTTCAGGGGTTTGGACTACAGGGTTTGTCCCTATCTCTAATGGTGCTATAAAATTATCCCAAATTAAATTTTGATGGGAGGGACTGTGACTAACAAACAGCCTCATTAAACCATGATGACTAACTACAGTATCAAGATGTCTAGCCTATCTTACTCTATCTGATGTGTCATGCAATAATGAATTCAAGAAAAATGGTAAACTAACAGTAAGCTTCTGCTTTAAAATGGCTAAAAGATAAAGTTTTTGTGGTTTTACCACATCTCGTTGACCATCACAAGTGATGTACTTCTGGACGACACTTGCCAATTTGCACCATGGTTCTCCCAGATAGGATGGTTGAATTCCCTTGCCTTTTGTGTTAATTCCTTTCCTACATCTCTAAAAATCTCCATTGCGTCATGCAACATTATGTGCTTTTTAGGCCATACTGCTCCTTCTGTTGGCAAGCCGGGAAACTTCAGCTATTACAACCTCTGATACTATTTTTGTTACACCTTTTACTATGGGTTTCCCATCTTGTAATTGTTGTAAAAACTCGATATGGTTTCTTCTCTAGGGGCCTGAATTCTGGTGAAATATGATATCCATCCTGCACGCACCAAAATTTCCCTAGATCTGGCAGAAATCTCCAGCACTAAGGGTTCTCGGCGAACTGATTTTTCATCCATAATGCTTGAATTCTTCCAATATTTGCCCTAAAATTTCAAGGATTAACACAACAGAACACCACAACAGAGAACAACGATTGCTTTGGTAAAAAATGAATAGCAGGTAGACGTAACAACTAAATTCCATAATGTCAAGCGAAATGTCCATGATAATTAATAATATTAATTCTCGGACTATCATACTGCCACATGTCATTTGATCATGGGATATCATAGCAACATATCAAGTTCAATAAGCAGAATAAATATAGTGCATGCAAAGGCATAATGGGAATCCTTCTACCTCCTTAAAATGAGAGGTCACCTACGACTGAGTAGACAAGGAAAGTGTTGTTCTAATGGCAAGGAAAGGGAATGAACAGTACGACAGAAAATGGAATAGAGTACGCATATCAATGATAGGATGGCAAGAGGTATGGTTATAATGAGAGAAGAGTGTATAAAGATAGGTATGAATAAGAGATAGGATGCTTTGGATTGATGATAAGTTATGCCAAAAATAAAAGGACAACAATATGCCAAGAAGGTACTTTGCTGATGGTATTCTAGCTGAGAATGATACGATTGATGGAAAGACGTTATCTCATGCATAAAGGTTCTAAACAAGGGAAAATTAAGGAAATAAATTTCTTTGATAAAAAGAAAGAGTTAGAAGAGGGTATTATAGTAGTAATTGATGATAATATATAACTTCAATACCATAAGCAGAGCCTCTACTGCCAGCAGGCGTCCATAGACTTGGCAGGGCTGCTTTTTAACCCATATGAGCCAGGATCCTCAATTTATAAATGGAAAGTTCTAGTGTTGTTCTACAGAAGAGATTAATGTGTTGGCGTGGTAACCAGATAACCACATTGCCATTCACTAGAATGTAGAAAAAGTGATCAGGCCGCTCGTGATGAGACCTCCTGCTCCAAGGATATTTTAGCTATCCAATGGATCATAACCCTGTTTTGGTGGCCATAGTGGGAATGTCACTTTGCTACAACCTTATGAACATGGTAGGCTGGCTCATAATGAGACCCCCTATCCTCCATCTGAGAACAAAATTTTGGTGTTATTACACATTTTTATGAGAAATAGAGGGAGGCTCAATCCCCCTTAAGAGCAAGGATGGTGGAAGAAGTTGAACATGTCAATAGAAAAAGTATACCCATAGTCTTATTTGTTATATAGAGAGAAGATTATAACCAGGAAGGGTGGAACCAGCATGGTTTTTAAGATGATTAATCAATATCATGTACAACAAAAAAATGATGCAGTAAAGTAGTATATAAATAACTGTGTCCCTTTTCTTGAAAATAATCTATCATCAAGAAGTTGTCCTATCAAAGATCATAACATTAATGGTATTAACTCCTTTCAATAGAATCCATAAATTCTTTGTCCTCATAAAAGTAGTGTACTTCATGCCATGAAACAAAAACAAAATGAAAAAAAAGAAAAGAAAAATGGGGTTGAGATAAGCGAAGAGAAATCACACAAAAGAAAAATTTTGTTGTTCAATTGCGTTGGACCGTGGTTGTTCAAAAGATTGAACACCAGTTGTTTAATTAAATGAACAATAAAACAATGCAAAAGAAAAGAGGTGTTGTTCAATAGTTTGAACAACAGCTGTTCAATAGATTGAATAGCAAAACCACACAAAAAGAAAAGAAGTGTTGTTCAATACATTGAACAGCAACTGTTCAATAAACAACAAAACCACACAAAAAGAAAAGAAGTGTTGTTCAATAGATTGAATAGCAATTGTTCAACAGATTGAACAGTAGTTGTTCAATAGATTGAACAAGAGTTGTTCAATTAACTGAACAACAAAGAAAATGAAAAAAGAGAAGTGTTGTTCAATAGATTGAATGGTATTTGTTCACTAAATTGAATAACAAAACAACAAATAGAAAGAAAACGTTGTTCAATAGATTGAACGACAACTATTCAATAGATTGAACAATGGTTGTTCAATAGATTGAACAGCAAAATAATGCAAAGAAAAGAAAGTGTTGTTCAATGGATTGAACGACAGTTGTTCAATAGATTGAACAACAACTGTTCAATTAAATGAACAACAAAATGACAAAAGGCAAGAAAGTGTTGTTCAATAGATTGAATAACAGTTGTTCAATAAATTGAACAGCAAAACAAGCAGAGAAAAAGAAAGAAAAAAGAAAAGAAAATCAAATCAGCAATCATATTTACATATTTTACAGAGAAGAAATAAAATTTATAAATATGAAGTTGCTGAAGGATTTCCTTCTGTAGCTAAAACTTGCATGGTGGGGTCCTCATGCATCTACTGATAGAAAGATTCTTTGGTAAGTGGCTTTTCGTAGAGGCCCACCCGATGCCCATTTTCTTTAAAAGAAGAACCAAACCCATCAATGGTGGTCAGCGTTTGAGTGCCATTGTCATGTACTTTCTTTATTTCATAGGGGCCTAACCATCTAGTATGCAGTTTGCCAAGGAAGTCTTGGAACCTAGAATCGTTAAGAAGTGCCCAGTCGCCCTCATGAAATGTCTTTTTCTTAATCAGGGCATCATGCCATTTGGCTCTTTTTTGTTGAGTAAGCGTCATACGTTGTCGTGCCAGTAGCAAAATTTCATCTAATTCATTCATCTGATGTAACCTATTAACATAGGCTTCAGTTATATCTAGTCCTATTTCCTGGGTTGTCTTTAGTGTTTGTATCTCAAATTCTATGGGAAAGATAGGTTCATTACCAAATACCATTTGATACGGTGAGTATCTAGTACTGTTTCTCCAAGTTGTATGATACGCCCATAAGGCCTTTGGCAGTCGAGCATTCCAGCCTTGTTGGTGTGATGAGATTGTCTTTATTAGAATAACTTTGATAACTTTGTTGGTGCTCTCCACCTTCCTGTTCGCCTATGGGTGTTACGGAGAAGTAATTTTGTGTGTGATGTGATGATTTTTTAGTGTAGCAGCAATATCGTGACCCACGAATTGTGGCCCTCATCATTAATTACTTCTCTGAGTAATCCATACCGCACAAAAATTTCAAAAAGAAAATTAATAAGAGTTTCCTCTGATGCTCTTAGTAATGCTACTGCTTCCACCCACTTAGTTACGCAATCTGTTGCAACCAATATATACTTTTTCTGGTTCCATGGTGATTTGAACGACCCAACGAAATCTAATGCCCAATGCTCAAAGGGTTCTATCACCAACTGTGGATGCAGGTGCATTTCATCAAATTGGTCGGGCGATCCATCCTTTAGAAACTATCACATGCCTGGACAAATTTCTTAGCATCTTTAAAAATAATGGGCCATTAGTAGCCCATCTGTAGAATTTTATGTCCAGTTCTGTGGTCTACAAAGTGTCCATCGCAAGGTCCATCATGGCAGGCATTTAAGAGGTCATAAATTTCATCCTCCCTTATGCACCTGTGGATGTGCATATCAGCTCTTGTGTGAAAAGGGTATCTTCCGATCCAGGAGAAATGAGTGCTACGCGCACAATCAATTTCCTTTCTCTGGATGTCAGATGTTTGGGTAATTTTCCCGCTGTTAAGTAATTCACTACATCTGCATACCATGGCATTTTTATGGCCATAGAAAACAAATGTTCATCTGCGAACTGATCCTCTACCACCGTGGTATCGTCTGTTCTTGGCATTCGAGAGAGGAAGTGTGCCACAAGGTTTTCCTTCCCCAGTCGATCCCTTATAGTTATGTAAAATTCCTACAAAAGTAGTAACCAAGAAGTTAGTCTTCCATTTGTAATAGGTTTATTGGCTAAATATTTAATAGCAGAGTGATCAATATATAGAAATACAGGGTATCCAGTTATATAGTGTCTAAATTTGTTGATAGCATAAATAATAGCTAGAAACTCCTTTTTTGTTACTGTGTAATTCAACTCAGCAGGAATTAAATTTCTGCTGATGTAATATAGCATAGGGTTTCTTATCTTCTTCTTGGCCAAGAATAGCTCCAATAGTTGTATCTGATGCATCTGATGAAATTTGGAAAGGTATATCCCAATTTGATCCTCGTAATACCGGTGTTGTTGATACTAACTGTTTCAGATCTGTAAAGGTAGTGTCACATCTATCAGTCCATATAAAATCAACATTTCCTATCAAGGCATATAAAGGTGCAGCAATTTGCAAAATGTTCTTTATAAATCTACGATAATATCAAGAAAATCCCAAAGAACTACATATCTCTATTTGAGTGCAAGGGGTAGCTAATAAGAGGATTATCTGTATCTTTGTTGGATCTACCTGAATTCCAGCTGCTGAAATGTAATGACCTAGAATCACGCCTTCTGTCATCATCATATGACATTTCTCATGACTTAAGCATAGTCTAGTAGCAACACACCAATCTAGGACTTTCTCCAATGTTTGTAATGCCTGATCAAAGTAATCTCCATAGGGTGTGAAATCATCCATGTACACCTCCAATCATTCATTTATCAAGTCTACAAAAATGTTGAGTATGGCTCTTTGGAATGTAGCAGGTGCGTTGCACAATCTGAAAGGCAATACCCTATAAGCAAATTTTCCCCAGGGGCAGGTGAAAGTAGTTTTATCCTGGTCTTCAAGGGAAAATTGAATTTGGTTGTAGCCACTAAAGCCATCCAGGAAAGAAAAGAATTTCTTTTCTGCTAGTGTATCTAGGACCTGGTCGATAAATGGAAGGGGAAAATGGCCTTTTTGCATTCCTTTGTTGAGTTCTCTATAGTCAATGCATATCCGCCATTTTCAATTCTTTTTGGGGACAAATACTAATGGAGAAACCCATTTATTGTTGGGTCCCTATAATACTAGTGATTACCCCATTACTATGGTAGTTTTACCCCTTATTAATATTGTTGTGCCCCTATTGCCCCCATATTGTCATTACAGTGCCCCATAGAATCCCTCTATTGTTATTTTTGTGGCTTTTATTATTATTGTTAGGTCGGCTTGGTTATATTGTGACTCCTTAGACTCCTATATATAGAAAGGAGGTTTTGTCATTTGTATCATCCAAGAATTGTTCATTTATGTAATGTAAAGGAGTTTCCCCCTTGAAGAGGCTGAATTCTAAGGCGTTGATCTATCTTTTCTATATTTTCTTGAGCTGGTTTCATAACATTTGGTATCAGAGCTTTGGATTCTAGGGTTTCGCTGCTCCAAACACGTCATCGTGGAATTTTCACTATAACTTTGTTTTTGAGATGTTTCAAAAGTTGAAAAAAAAACCCATTTGAGAAGACATCGCGCTAAATCTCAGATCCGAATTTTGAAGCTTTTCGCGCTATATTTACGGAGATATTATCTGAGGAAGTTGGTCATTTTATTCAAACTCCTGAATTACATTCCAAACAGGTGACCTGGGGAAAATCGTCATAACTTTCTCTCTGAGCATTGAATTGAAATTTCGTAAGAAGGTACAAAAAGAGGACGGACTGTAGTTTTCTTGTATATATTTTTTAGAGTCAAAGGTAGAAACAGTGACTCATGGCACATCGTACAAGTTCGCTCTACTGAATAAGTCTATAAGCAGGTCACTGTGGGAGATTTTGCATAACCCTTCATTGGAGAATCCAATTGGGGTCAGACTGGTGGCATTGGAAAGAGGACATAGAGGGCTACAATAGGTCGCAATTTCAGAATTGGACAATCCGAAATTACAAAGATACATCAAAGGCAATATCGAGCTTCTACAAAGTGAAAAAAGGTGTGTATATTTTTTTTAAATGTTTGCTTAAGCTTGGTTTGAAAAATTATTTTGAAGGAATTCAAAGGGCATAGTGAAGCATTATTATTAGTAATTGATGCTCTGAAGAAAGAAAATGGAAACACCTAGTAGGCAACCTGAAAGCTCTAGCATGAATCATGAAGAAGAGGAAGAAATGCAACATGACATATCAAAATTACGAGACCAAGTGCAACAAGTGTCACTTGCACAAAAAGGAACAAAATTTAAGATGGACTGTTTAAAGAAAGGTGTAGAAGCTAAGATGAATGACGTGGAAGCTAATATGGATGATTTGAATATAGATTTGAAGACAGACATGGAAGAATTGAAGATAAATATGAATAAGTTGCTACAAGAAAGGGTCACTAAGGGTGAAAGGGTAGTAAAGGAATCTCATGATGAGAATAAAAGAAATGTTAATCATGATTCCATAGACTCTAATGTTGGATCGAAGAAGCACCATATTCCAAAAATCGATATGAGGAAGTTTGATGGCAAGGATCCCACAACATGGATATTACAGATGGAGCAATTTTTCGATCTCAATAATGTGCAAAACACACAAAAGGTACGTATTGCAACTTTATATTTGGAACCAAATCAGTTTGTATGGTATCAATGGCTTTTCTCTCGTAAACAATTTATCACTTGGGCAATTTTTACGGAAGAATTGACAGCACATTATGAGGATACAAAAAGCAACACTTTTTTTAGCCAATTGATAAGTCTCAAACAAAAGGGTTCAATAATGGAGCACATTGAGGAGTTCCAAAAATTGAAATAAGGGTAAAAGATATTCCAGAGGAGCATAGGATTAATGTGTTCATAGGGTCTTTAAAGGATAATATCCAACATGATGTTCACCTTTGGGAACCTAATTCATTAGAGAAGGCAATCAGGTTAGCAAGAAAAATGGAAAGCAAAATTATGGCAACGAGGAAGCATACCACTCACATCTATAAAGACGGAAGTGGTGTTGCCACTAGTCTTCCATAACCTATAAGGTTGACACCACAACAATTGGAAGAAAAAAGAGCAAAAGGCTTTGTTACAGTTGTGATAGCAAATACACTAAAGGTCATAAGTGTGCTGAGAAGAAATTATTCTACATAGATTGTGAAGAGGAAGAAGAAAAGGAGCAAGAAAGGTTAAAAGAAGAGGATATACTCCAGAACAAACCCTAGATAAAGAAGAAATGAATCCGACCATATCTTGTAATGCATTGGATAGAATTACCACTCCTGAAACCATCAAGATAGAAGGACAAATCAAGAAGAAAAAGGTAATAATGTTGATTGATTTAGGAAGCACCCATAATTTTATTCATTGTAAGGTAGCAAAAGAATTGAATTGCTTCCTATATCCAACACCAGAGTGTCAAGTGATGAGTGCAAATGGAGGAACAATAAATTGCTCTGGAAAGTGCCATAATATCAAGCTATCCATGGGAGAATATGTATTGACTAGCCCAATGCTTTCCATTCCAATGGGACGTGCTGATGTTGTATTAGGAGTCCAATGGATACCATCCTTGGGTACAATAGCTTTTAATTTTCAAGAACTTTTCATGAAATTTTCTGTGGAATGAGAGGAAGTTGAATTAAGGGGTATTGTAGGGAAACCAGGAAAGATAATAAGCTCTAACGGTATGAAAAAGCTTATAAAAAAGGAACGAAAAGGTGTAATTGCACAATTATGTTCGCTAGATGTTTCCACATTGGAATCATCTATTTCTCCAGATCTCCAAAAAGTCTTGGAAAATCATT
>APFE030000524.1:0-15375 GCA_000404065.3 Pinus taeda
CCTATGTTTTGAGTGCAAAATTGAGGAGAGGTTTGCAACTCGAGGGATTTGATCCCTCTTGACGCTTGATAGATTTGGTGTTAAGATGGATCTAGGCTTGTTTTAGTCATGTGCAATCATACAAAATTTGTTGAACATCTAATTATTTTGATCATTTTAAATATGCTAAATATGTCTAAGATTTATTTAGTCAATTTAATTTAAAATTTGCTTAGTTACCTCAGTTTGTTGATATGCGAGAGACTGTTAGTAACTTGAACGATGGAAAATGATGAAATAAAAATTTTGACTGCAAAGTGTCAATGTAACAATTTTGATTGATGGAAAATGTGAATAATAAGAATGCAGTCAATTACAATCAATATTCATTACGATTAATCTGAAACTATTTTCTTTTACTGTTCCTATTGCCGCACCTATTAGTTTTTCCATTTTCTCATATCGATCATATGAAAAGAGTAGTTGGAGTCATAGACCATTCATATATTTAACTCGAGCTATTGAAGTAAACAAAATACCTTGTCTTTGTTCCTCTCCAATATTAATAGTAGTTTTCTCGAAAGTCAATCATGGTTACTTATGGAGTGTTAAACCCCAAATAATTTCCAATGGTACATATTTTCTATTACCATGTTTGAATGAAAAGTAATTAACAATGTTGAATGATGGAAAATGAGAATAATAAGAATGTACCCAATTATAAATAGTTTATAGTTTCAAGAAGCCAAATTTCGGGTAAGATTTTATTTAGGATGGAAATTCAAGTTTGGTATTTATGGTTGAATTATTGTAACACATAAGTCAATACACGTCATGAATAATTTTTATGTGCTTACACCGAGAGGGAGTGTGTATGTTTTGTGGGTGAGAAGGAGAGGCAAGGGGAGATAGATATATAGATGGGGGGGTGAGAGAGGGAAGAAGAGAGAGGCACAGACATGGAGGGAGGAAGAGATATAGATATGGAGAGAGAAATGTTAGAGAGAGAGAGAAGGGGAAGAGAGTGATGGAGGGGAAAGGGAAGGAGGGAGAGAGATAAATGGATAGATATGGAGAGAGAGTGTGTATGTTTAGGGGGTGAGACAGAGAGATAGAGAAGGAGAGACAATGGGAGATAGAGATATAGATGGAGGAGGCAGAGATATTCTTACACTGAAATCAATGCACAATATTAATCTAATTACTTTGAAATTAATGTACATCATACATCTAGTTGCATTAAATCAGAAATCAAGATCTATAGTAAAATCAATGCATCTAGTGAAAAAAATCAAATAGGATTAGAAATCGACATCTATACTTAAATCAATGCATCTAGTGAAAGAAATCAAATAGGATTAGAAATCAATATCTACACTGAAACCAACGCATCTAATGCAAGAAATAAAATATGAGTAGAAATCAACATCTACGCTAAAATCAATGCATCTCGTGTAAGCTACTAAATAGGTTTAGAAATCAACATCTACAATGAAATCAATGTGTCTAGTGCAAGTGATCAAATAGGATTATAAATCAATATCTACACTGAGACCAATGCATCATGTGTAGCAATCAAATAGGAGTAGAAATCAACATCAACACTGAAATAAATATATCTAGTATAAGTACTAAATAGGATTATAAATTTACATCTACACTTAAATCAATGCATATAGTGCATATGATCAAATAGGATTGCAAATCAACAACTACATTAAAATCAATACATCTATTTTAGTGAAAATCCAAAATATTCATGACTTTCTAGATCTAAATTCTATGTCTGTATTTGTCTATGTCTGTCCCTTTATTCTTCCCTCTTTCTTCACCTTCCATTCTATGTCTATCTCCCTCTCCCTCCCCTTTTCTCTCTTCCCCTCCCTCTCTCCCCCATCTCTCTCTATCTTCCTCTCCCTCTCTTTATCGATCTTTCTCTTCTTCCCTCTCTCCCCCTGCCATCTATATCTATACCTCCCTCTATCTCTCCTTAATTGTCTCTCTATATCAACCCTGTAAACACATGTCATGCTCTCTCTCTCTCTCCCCATATCTATCTATCTATCTCTCCCTCCCTCTTCATTTCCCTCTCTATATCTTCCCCTTCTCTCTCCATCTCTCTCTCTCTCTCTCTCTCTCTCTCTCTCTCTCTGTTTCTCTCTCTGTGCCCCTCCATTTATATCTCTATATCTAATCTATCTCTATTCCTCCCTCCCTCTCTTTTCCTCTCTCTTCTACCCTCTTCCATGCCCCATATATATCTATGTCTCTCCTTATCTCTCCTTCTCACCCCGAAAACATACACACTCTCTCTCTCCATATCTATCTATATCTCTCTCGCTCCCTCTTCCTGTCCCTCTCTCTCTCTCTTCACCCTCTCTCTCTCTCTCTCTCTCTCTCTCTCTCTCTTTCTCTTCTCTCTCCCTCATTGACTCTCCATCTCTCCATTGCCACTCCCTCTCCACCTCTCTATCTCTATGTCTTTCTTCCCCTTCCAAATCCATCTCTCTCTCTCCTCTCTCAAGTCCTCTCTCTCCCCTTCTCTCGCACCTCCCTCCATCTCTCCCTTGATCATACACACGCTTTCTCTCTCCACCCTCCAACTTTCTCACTATCTTCCTACCTCTCTCCGTCTCTCTCTCCCCCTCTCTTCCCCTCGTTTCCCTATCTTTATCCTCTCATTTTCTCTCTCTTCCCTCGTCTCCTCTCTACCTCATTCCATCTTCACCTCTACCTTGTCACTCCCTCTCTCTCTCCATCTCTATCTCTTAATGCCTTTGCTCTTCACTCCCTCTCTTTCCCCCTTCAAATCAATCTCTCTCCCTCCCTCTCTCCCCCTCCTCTCTCTCTCTCTTCCTTTATCTCTCTCAGTTTCTCTCCCACCTCTATGTCTCTCTCCCCCACTGTATTCCCCCTTCCATCTCACTCTCTTTCTTAAATATGATCCCATTGTATTGTATTTAAGAAAATATCTAAATTAAAAAAAACATAATTGGTTGTAAAACATTAAACCTATATTTTGGATCAATCATGTTAAAGTAAATACAATAATAAAAAAATTAAAAGAATGGTGCACTATCTTTCCTCTATCATTGTTAATCACTTTTGTTTCTCACTTATCTTAGATCCTTGGTTAAGATGCATCTATCCTAGTTCTTTATAATATTATTTATATTATATAAATTTCATATATGTATACATAAAAGTATTCTCACTTTTTAATTTATTAAAACCTCCATTTAATCTCTATGGGAATATTGTTAGTAATCATGAGGATGGAGGGTTTATATATACCTCAAATGTAATTATAACTTCTTTTCTCTTATATTTAATTAAAAAATGTTATAAAATTAAATTAAAATTGTATTTGTAAAATATTTTGATTTTGAAATAAGTTATAGTTTTTGGGAATGTGGTATTGATAAGCATGGTATTGGCCCATGGTATTGGCCCATGGTATTGTAACAAAATAATTAAAATCCTAGATCCATAACATAATAATCAAAAGTCTAGATGACGCATGGTATTGATAAACCATGGTAGTAGCCCATGGTATTATAATTTTCTTCCCTCCTCTCCCTCTCTATATTTCTCTTGTGAGTAATGGCCCATGGTATTGTAAAACAACCTACTTAGAAGTTAATAATATCAATGGTCAATATTCATGATTAAAAATATTGTCATATTGTAAATATCAAGTTTTTATCGGCTTATTAATTAAATTTATAGATGGAAGACATCTATATTAATTAGTACAAATATATTTATTACAATTGAGTCGACATTAAATTTCCTACATTACATCTACACATGTGCTTTAAGCGCAGAAAAGTGAATCAGGTGAGCAGAAATATTACATAAAATTTAATACTACAATATTATATGTTACCCAATACTTATAACCACCCCCACCTAATATAGTGACTAGGGGTGGGGGGAAATACTAATTAAAATGTAATATTATTAAATTTTACCTAATATTTCACATTACACCCCACTCTAAATATTACATTCTACTCAAGATTTCCCCTCATTCCTCCTAATTTTATAGTTGAGTTTGTTCACTTTTAAATTATAAATATAAAGAAAAATTACTATAAGAAGTGGACCCATTGAGGGGAAATATTGGGTAAAATGTAATATTAGAGTATTATATTTTATCCAATATAACTTAGTAAAAAGTGGATCGAAGTAGGAAAAAGTATTAGATAAAATTTAATAATTACATTTTCCCTAATATTTACTCACCTCTGCAAACATTTCCATAAAAACATTTTACCTTTACTAGAAAGCTTTACCTTTATAAACTACACATATTCAATTCCATCATTTTCTACAACTAATTATGTATCTAAATATAACATCAAACTAACATGAATCTAGGCTAGTTTAATCCCCCCTTAAATAGACCGTATTCCAGAGGAATTCCATGAGTCAATACCATGAGTCTTTTTTTTTTCTTATTTAATTTTTATAGGGTTAATTTTTATTTTGTTATTTTAATTTTATTTTCACCAAATTACAGAGTTTACATTAAATTAAGTTACACATCTCTACCATATTTTAATTTTATTTTGACCTAGTAAAAAATATTAACATTATATTACTTTACTTTACACATTTCTACCATACTATAAACATTAGATCTCGGCTGAATGAAGAAATTACATTTATCCCTCATACTAAAAAGTATACATATATTAGCTGAGGCATATATATATATATATATATTAAGTTTTTTAATGTAACGTTACGTGACAACATCTCCTCTTCCTTATGTTGTAGGTTGTAGAGAGCAATAGTAATGATAGGAGATTATGTTTAATTGAAGATAAGGAGTGTTGACTATCAAACATAGTCAAACATGGTAGAACATACTCAACAAAATTATTAAATGTGGTTGACTAATTTTCTAATGTTGCATTGCGACATTGAATAAATTGTAATGTAATGTAACATTATGACAATGATTGTCATATTGGAACAATGTTTGTAACAATGCAATTTTAGATAGATTTCTATACCCGTTTTGATATCACATCATGTTTGATTATTAAAACTCTAATATTAAAACACAATATTAAAACCCTGGAACTAAAATCCTATACCGAAAATATGGTAAACATAGGGTTGTCAATGATAATGGTCACACGGTTCTTATTATTATGTTTATTATTAGAGTTACAATATGGTTGACCATGTTGAGCATGGGTTGACCATGGTTTTTAAAGATTGATTATGGTTACTATGATTGACCAAATATGACCATGATTGACCATGTTTGACCTAAGTTTCTCATGGTCAATATGGTTGACCATGTTGAGCATGGGTTGACCATGGTTTCTAAAGATTGATTATGGTTACTATGATTGACCAAATATGACCATGATTGACCATGTTTGACCTAAGTTTATCATGGTTCAACATGGCTGACCATGACTCATGTAGGATAACCACGCTGAATAAAGTTAACTACGGTTGAAAATGGCTAACCATTGTGACCCTAGTTAACAATTTCCAATCATAGTCAACCATGGTGATCATAGTTGATGATATATGACTATGGTAAGAGTATGGTTGGCAAAATGTGACTATTGTTAAACATGAGTGACTATGTTTTCATTATGGTTAATGATTGTTTGACTATGATTGAACTTTGTTGACTATGGTTGTCAATGTTCACCCTAGAAAGGTTTACTATGTTTGACTATGCCATCATGTTCAAAATCATTAAATATGGTAAACATGGTGAACATGACATGACCATGTTCACCATATGTGAACATAGTTTGACTAGTTTGACTAGGATTGACCATAGATTTTTATGACAATTATGGTTTTCTAATTTGACAATGGTTGACTTGTTCATCCATAGAGACCCTAGTTAACAACCATTCTAACCATAGTTAGTTGTAGTTGGTCATTAAAAATGGGTAGAGCAAGGGGTTTTCTAGGTTAAGAGGGATACCAATGGTTCACTAAGGAACATGGAAAACTAAGATTGTGTATCATTGAGCATCAGTAATAATGACTAACAATGACTGACCATAATTGATATTTAGACTTTAACCTTATTAAACATTAGCTTTATTAATATTAACCTTAAAGTTATCAATATTAAAATGATTAAACTTATTAATATTAATATTAACCCTATTATTAAACATATTAAACTATAATATTGACTTTATTATTAAAATTATTAAAATAAAATAAAATTATTAAACTAATTTATTTAATGTTATATTAACCATTCGAAATATTATTATTATTATAACAATATTATATCATAATAATAATTTTATTATTAATATTTATATAATATTAATTCAATATATATATATTAATATTATTAATTTTTATTACTGTTCATTATTAATATTAACCTAATTAAACTTTAATATTTAATGTTAATAATAACAATTCATAACCAATAAATTTTAATTTTAATTTTAAATAATATTTAAATTTAATGTTAATAATATCAATTAATAAATTTTAATAAACCATATATTAATAATAATAAATTAATACTAATAAATATAAAAATAATACTAATAACCTTAGATTAACACTAAAGTTTATTATGGCAAACCATTCCATACCATAAATTCTTGAATATTAAACAACTACTTGCGATGAACTTAATATTATTTATGTTTTTAATAACAACAACTTGCCACAAGACACTCATTAGTCCTCGTTGTCTCCACATGGGACTATAATAATTGAAAACCACGATGTTAATATAAGTTGAGTTTTTTGGGAGCTATTTGTTAGGGCCCATTCATTCCATACCATAAATTCTTGAATATTAAACAACTACTTGCGATGACCTTAATATTATTTATGTTTTTAATAACAACAACTTGCCACAAGACACTCATTAGTCCTCGCTGTCTCCACATGGGACTATAATAATTGTTAATATAAGTTGAGTTTTTTGGGAGCTATTTGTTAGGGCCCATTCAGGGAGTATAATCAAAATTTTTACCATCTTTTTGATTCAGTCATCGGAGTTTCCACAGTAAGAGAATAACATTTCGAATCCCAACTGGGATCCATCATCAGGGCAATTTGAAGCTTGTTTAGGAGGTAGAGAGGAAAAAACATATGTTATATATATAGTATATAAGATATATATTGTTATATATATATATTTATATATATATATATATATATATATATATATTATATTTATATTGTATCACTGTTAGATCAACTTCATTCTAGCATTAATATTAGGCATTTAATGTTTGGGATAATGTTTATGGATATCAAATTTTTTGGAGACAAACATTGTCTTATTTAAGACAAATAGGTCGCTTGCATGAAGATGTGCGTGGTGAGAGGAGGTCTCTATCAGAGTGGCGAGGGAGTGGCAAGAGGAGGTCTTTATCAGAGTGGCGAGAGTGGGTCTCTATCAGAGTGGCAAGGGAGTGGCAAGAGGAGGTCTTTATCAGAGTGGCGAGAGTGGTGAGCGTGCCCAGAAGATAGGAGGTGTATTATCTTTTGAAGCTGTCATTACCATTCTCTACAACAACTACCATTACCTTTCTCTGCAACAACTACCAGCTTATGTTGCTAGAAAATTCCACTCAACCAAGCTCGAGTCAGTTTTCTTAACTAGGCGAATCAAAGTAAGGTGGGTATGATTTCCTCCTCACTCACTATAAGGCTTTGAACTTGCTTGGCTCACAATAACGCTTTGAACCTGCTCGGCTGGATCGAGCCTTAGGATGTCATCGCCTGCAACATAGTATGGTAGTAGGTCTGTTGGTGCTTGTGGATTTGTGTGGCTTAATGAAAAAATCAACTAATATGCATAATGATTTCAAAGGTAAGTATAATTACCTTTCTCTGTGGCTTCTCTAGCATAATACAGTCACACCTGCAGTAGAGGTGGTTGACCTAAATGATGACCCCACATACTTTTAGAAGCAAAGATGCACCCAAAGGCTCAGTTCAATTGGTCATTCGAGGGTTCACCTTCATTGTTGTGCTTACACACTAGACTACCCTTCTTCGAAAGCTTCACAAGCTACCTACCATTAGTATTCTCGGAATTCACGGTTACCTACCATTAGTCTTCTCAGGATCACTAGGAGGGGTTTACTGCAAAAGAAGGTCCTAGTTCTTATTTTCTTTTCTCTAGATTGCTATTCTCTTCCCATCAAACTGAAACGTTCTGATTTAGCAAAAGACCGGTTGACACAAGACCTTACCTACCTTACTACTCGATCTCTTCCCTCCCGTCGTCTATCTTTGAGACCCTCTCTCTTTCAGAGAGATTTATCACACTCTTTTTGAAAGAGAGCTTTATCACACTCTTTTTTTTTATGGAACAACACTCTTTTTTTTACAGAACAACAGATGAAATAAAAATACAGGTAGCTGAACCTTGTGATTAATGGTATATAGAGACCAAAGGCAATATGTAACGTGGTGATACTCTATATTATAGGCCTTTTTCCTTGATGCTGCTAATTAGAATGGAGAAACTCTATACTATACGCCTTTGTCTGTGATGCTGCTAATTAGAATGGTGAAAATATATACTATATGCCTTTGTCCCTGATGCTGTTGATTAGAATGATGGGTTAGATGCTATAGCTCCTGCCTGTGTTGTCCTCACTACCTTTGTTCCTGCAAATTTGTTCCTTGATTTGGAGGATGAGATCCAAGTATGAAAGATTGGAACTTCAGAAGTTTGTGGTGGCTTGACGCAGTGAAACATTGGAACTTCAGAATCAATACTTTCGAGACTTGGCCTGCTCATTCCATGGGACAAAGCCACCTGCTCATTCCCTGGGATAACTTGGAATCTATACTTCATTCCTTGGGGCAAAGCGAAATAACTTGGGAATCGATACTTTTGACGCTTGGCCTGCTCATTCCCTGGGATAAAGCCAAATAGCCAAATTACTTTGTTTTGTCATTTTCTTAACCCATGATTAAAGCAATAAAGAAATTCCAAATTTTCCAGCGGCAATGTTTTAACAATGCTCAAGAAGATGTATTCTTCAGCATCCATATTACTGTTGTTTTCACGACTTTTTTCTTTTGGATCTTATTGTCTACTTAACTTCTTCATATTGTTGTCTGCTTAACGGAGTAGATGGTTTTCGTTCTACAATACACAATTATCTCTCCTCTGTGACTTGTTCTGCATATTTAAATTTTAAAATTTCATTGCACTACACTATCAAATTCCATGCTAGAATTTGGAGTAGACCAACCTATCTAAACATTATATGATGATCCAATACAACACAACCATTATGTGCATGCTTTTACAACAATATATGAGGAGGTTGTTGAGTCAAAACATGTCATCTCATTTAATGCATTTTTTTTTGCAGCTAGTTAGTTGTGTTCTACAGAAAGACTGAGCTTGGACGTGTCATAATGCATTCAAGAACTGACAACTAGAAGGGAGCAATGAGGGTAGTGCTTATAAAGGGAAAGAGTCAAAGTGAATTGAATTGATTGATTGATCACAATTCAACTTTTAATATTGTTTTACAAAACAATATGAGTAGTCTGTAAACTAAGTCACTTTAGAGTTGAGATGGGAACATACTTTCCAAACAAAGAGCTTTGCGAAGAACCGCGCCACCCACATTACACATGTGGCCTACATGGAGCGTATCCCGTGCCTTAGTTTCAATGTCTAAGATTATATATTTATTCATTGGATCATGCACGAAGCAAGTTCTCATGTTTTTTTCATTCCAAAAATAACTATGTGACATGATTTATATATGAATGTTTAGATCTGTCCAACTACCTTGAACATCATCACAATTAGTAACCAGATAGTTAGAGTGATTATGACTTATGAAAATATTTTTAATGTTGCAGAGAATAATTTTTGTAATCGAAGATAATACAAAGCTTTGAACATCATCAGAATTAGTAACCTAATAGTTAGAGTGATTATGACTCATGACAATATTTTTAATGTTGTGGGGCATATCTTTTGTAATTGAAGGTAATACAAAGCAATCAGTTGAGATGTGGAACATTGTCTGTGACAGTGCTATCGTACATGCAAATGCATTCATGCATGCTGGAATTATTGTAGACACATTCCTCAAAGAAATCTAGTCATATCCCTTTCTTTTGGAAGCTATTTGTCTCACCTACTTATTGATTTTTGGTGTCATTCACAGGGGTCACCTTCAACAAGGTTGGTCTTTGATGGCTCCTTATCTTCCTTGGATTTTTTCACCTGGGGTGGAAAGTTAACCCATATTCAGAAGGTGGAACCTTGTATGCTTTAGGGATTATATTGTTTTTGTAAATTGAGAAGATTCTTTTCAAAGTGAAAAAAGGAATTATTTATGAAACAAGTGGGAAATTATGTTCATA
Organism: Pinus taeda; assembly: GCA_000404065.3. Classification (NCBI taxonomy): domain Eukaryota; kingdom Viridiplantae; phylum Streptophyta; class Pinopsida; order Pinales; family Pinaceae; genus Pinus; species Pinus taeda. Next base: position 10,354 of record APFE030000524.1, read on the forward strand.
ACATGGAAATGTGTTTTTGGAGGCCTTGCTGTGGGATTCATAAACAATTAGAAAATCACCCTTGTAACTCTAGCTACTGGTCCCTTTATTGTGACTACAGGGGGACATCAAATATATTTATCCACAAGCTTGCATAATAGATTCAATATTTCTCCATAGGCTTGCAGAATTCAAGATGCATATCCTAAGCTGTGAGCATTGCAGAGAAGGTTTGGAACAATTTTAGTCAGATTCCTTATATTTTTTGAATAAGCATTATGGTTCAAATATTATCTGAACTTTGAGTGTGATCAAACTGGAGCAATGTTGATAGAAAATTGTATATTAAGCTAGTGATTTCTTCATGCAAAAACAGAAGAAAATGACCAAATATGAACCATAGTACAAGTTTTCCTTATATAGAAAATATTGAAGCATCATAGCCTACGACATGATAAAATATGTAAATTCTTTCTTCATGCAGAAACAAAAGAAAACAACTAACTATGAACCACAGTAGCAGTTTTCCCTGTATAGAAAATATTGAAGCATCATAGAATATGACATGGTAAAATGTGTAAATTCTATGAGACAACACATTGGGATCTGTCAATAAATAAAAATAAATTCTTAAAAGAAACATTTTTTACTTGTAATCTTCATATTAACCTTTTATTATAAAAGAGTAAATATTGTTCCTACACGTACTTGATGCACCATGGCTATGTAGCCTTCAGCTATGTGCAAGCATAGAGGGCAAAGGCTACTAGCTGAATTAACATAATAAGTGTAGTGCTCCCTGAATCAACATAATAACTGTAAAAAAGGCGTTGTAGCTTGTACAACCTCGAAAAACAAGGTTTGGATTCTTTAATCTGTCCACACTCAGACATATGTCTTTCACTGCACAACCTTGATAAGAAAGGTTTGGATTCTTTAATCTGTCCTACACTCAGACATATGTATTTCACTGCATGATTCTAGCTTAACTTAGCCATGTAGATCTTGTGTGAGGGAAGGAAATTAACATTTGTGTATAGGAGACTAGTTGGATCTGTGTCCAACAAGATCTTGAAATCAAGTTCCCTGCTCTACAATTTTTGTTGTGTAAATTCATATTTGGGTAGTTTCTAGATTGTAGATATTTAATTTTCTCATTCATATGTTTCATGTTTTCCTCCCATTGCAATGTCTTCTTGGTTGGTCCTTATGTTTTTTTTCCTTTTTATGCTTTTGCTTTACCTTGTGTTTTACAACCTGTCCTAGTTATACCTTGTGTTTTACTTCTAGATTTTGGTTGCTAGAAATGGATAGATATTGTTCTAAGTGAGTGCTATGGCTGATTTTTGTGCAGATGGCTACTTTGATTCCCATGGAGTTAAGTTACATGACATGAGGAATGTTACACAAAATACACAGATTTAAAGCCTAACCGTTTGTTGGTATTAGATTGTATTTGGGTACTCCTGCCTCGTACAAATGTGTGACAGGGACTTGCTGCGATGCAACCCTTCTTGTTTTAAAAGGAACCATTTCTAAAAAGATGATCATCCAACCTTTGATGAAGGATAACATGCAAACATTTTGATCTACTCTCCCATAAAGTATAATTGCTAATGCTCTACCATACACCAACATAAACATAGGCATGTCGAATTGAAAAAAGAGCACGACCAAATAAATTATAGAATCTTAATTAAACTATATATGTGTGTGTGTTTGATTAATTCAATAAATCTAATCATCTAAATAAGTATATGATTATCTTTGGCGTTATATAAAGTGTAACCAATACTTGAATTAAATTTTTAATTGTTTTATTATTTTTTCAAAATTTTGTGAAGCTTTTATTAATCATCATCATATTTATAAATAAAATATATTTTAGAAAACATTATCACTGGAATAAGTTGAATATATATTTTTTGTGTTTGTAATTATATGGATTAAATTAATTAATCTTTTTTACCATTTTAAAAGAAAAATTATAAGATTATAATTTTCTTAAATATTTAATAAGGATGAGTTATTTTTTAAGCTATTTGAAAGTAATAACCATATTTATGTGTAATCTAATGATTTCTTTTCTTATTGGGCTACAAATTAAACTTTTTATTTTTTCTTATTGGGCTACAAATTAAACTTTTTATTTTGAATATCTAAATCGTGAAATCTATAGAAACACTTATATTAAAATAAAACTTAATTTTAATATTAAACTTAAAATTATTAAATTTATTAATCAATTGTTCTTAGGATGGGTCTCAAATATTATTATATACTTACTACTATTATTATGTATATTATTATTATTATAACTCGGCTAAATCATAATATTAATAATTATTATTAATATTTAATAATAATATTGATATTAACCTTAATAAACTTTAAGATTAATATTAATAATATCAATATTAAATCTTAATTCTAATAATATTAAAATTCAATATTAATAATCTCAATACTAAACCTTAATAAACCGTATATTAATAATATATTAAATTAATAATAATAAAATCTAAATTAATACTAATAACATTAAATTAACACTATTATTAACACTAAGATCTATTAATACTAATAACCTTAATTACAAGTTATTCTTCCAAAATTCTTTAAAAAAAATCATGGAAATTTAAAAAAAACATTATCACCTCATTAAAATAACTTGAATATATATTCTTTCATAAAGGTTGTAATTATATGGATTAAATTAAACTCTTTCACCATTTTAAAATAAAAATTATAAGTTTATAATTTTCTTTTCTTAAATACCCCACAAAGGATAGGGTATTTTTGAGGGCTACCAACCAAAATTCTTTAAAAAAATCATGGAAATTTAAAAAAAACATTATCACCTCATTAAAATAACTTGAATATATATTCTTTCATAAAGGTTGTAATTATATGGATTAAATTAAACTCTTTCACCATTTTAAAATAAAAATTATAAGTTTATAATTTTCTTTTCTTAAATACCCCACAAAGGATAGGGTATTTTTGAGGGCTACCTATTCATGGAAAGGAACGACCATATTGCACACAACAATATATTCTCTATTATTAATGAATGAGGAAATTACACACATATTTATACAATTAATAGTTTCAAGATTTGAATTCTATCTTGGAGGTACACTAGTGTGGTTGAGAGATTCTCTCAACCACACACTAAACTAAGAGAAACTAAATTCTTATTATGTAGGAACAAAATACTGAAATGGAGAATTACAACCATAAACAAGTAGGAATTAATTATTTCCAACTATTTATGTGCAAGCTTGTGATATTTTCTCTCGTTGGACGACCAATTAATTTATTCATTTGATTATCTAAATCATAAAATCTATCTACACATTTAAATATTTATATTAAAATTAAATAAAATTTAATTAATAAAAATAACATTATCAAACTTATTAATTTAATATTATATTAATAATTCTCAAATATTATTATTATTATAATAACGATACTATATCATAATACTAATTATGAATGTTAATATTAATACTAATATTAACCATAATAATAAACCCCAGCTCATTCATTCTCCAACATATAATTTTGTTAGGCTCATACATACTCCTCTCCTTATCAGTCTAAAGGTTAAGACAATAACATTGATTTCTCTTAAAATTTTTTTTTTTTCTTTTGCCAGCGAAAGTTCCAAAAAGAGAAGATAGTTAGCTGAAGGAGATTAAGTAAAAAGCACGTGTTAACCAAATCAAATGAGAAGCTACAGCTTTGATTAGCTGATCGAAACCTACCACATCATGTTCTCGAGTTGCAAGGTGTTTCTTCTCTAGAAAGCAAGCCAACTCTGCCCACCCAATTTGATCTATCTTTGTCTCCTGTTGCTAGTTGGATTGGAGTCCACACAATAATATCAAGTCTAACCATATCAATATTAAACTCTAGTTTTAATAATGTTAAAACTTAATGTTGGTAATATCAATAATAAACGGTATTAATACTAATAAATGTTAATATTAAATTAACATTAATAAATTTAAATTAACACTATTATTGATACTGAAGTTTATTAATAATAATAACTCTAAGGATGAGCTACGAAAATTTTCAACTCCTCTATGGGTAAAATTATATTTGGTAATTATTTTTGGTTTTATTAAAACTAGCATTTGTATTTGATGTTGTAAAGGAAATGCCGTAAGACATAGACTAGGGAGTAAGGCATAGAGTGGGAAAGGATAGTGACATGTGACTTGACATTGTTGTAAGCAAAGGTTGATGATCAGAAAACAAGGGAACAATGCTTTGGACAAATGTTCTTTGGATTAGTGATCATTGATAAAACTGCAAGGAGGAAAATATATAGCAGTAAAAGCTCACTTTTGGAAGAATAATGAGTGCACTTTGACTGCAATATCTTTTCTTTTTGGTAACAATAATTTGCATTTAAAAAAAACCATAATAAATTTTTTTCCATGTTATAATTGGTGTATTTTTAATTTAACATTATTATTATTATTATTCAATTCTCAGAAGGAAACACATACTTTTAACCATTAAGTTTTATGAGTAAGAATTGTACCCTATGTTATAATTGGTGTATTTTTAATTTAACATAATTATTTATTATTATTATTATTCACTTTTTAGAAGGAAACACATAATTTTAATCTTAAGTTTTATGAGTAAGAATTGTACCATATGTTGCAAAGGAAACGTCATAAGTTGGTAGCCCATATAGAAGAAGAGCATAGATGAAGCCCATATAGAAGAAGAGCATAGATGAAAAAGATGTGATATGTTATGTGATCTCACTATAGTAGAATTTGAGTGAAAAAGAAATCATAATGATTGTTTGAAGATTTCTTAGGTGACAACCTTGAGAATGATGAGTACTTGAAACAAAATTTCACTAAATGTTTATAATTTTGGTGACTTAGCTGTCAGGCCAGGGTAACTCCAGAATGAATGAGCGAGAGAAACTGATTGATCTTATTCATTAGCTAACATACATTTATATACATAAATATGGCGGATCAGGTCATCTTCTGGATGACTGTCCAG
>APFE030000540.1:0-63168 GCA_000404065.3 Pinus taeda
ATACTCCAGCACACCATTATCATTGAGCATTGCTTCCATTCTGTCCTTCCAGACTATGAAATTCAAGGTTCCCTCAAGGGAATACTCCAATCTCAATTCGTTGGAAGACATTTTCTCGCACGGAAGAAAACTGCTTCACTAAATCTACAAATCGAAATCTTTGAAGGAGAGGCTATAAAGACTAGTTTCTAGAGTGATTTTTGCTTTGATTCCATGCAGGAATTAATAAAAAAATGCCACTACTAATGTATTCGAACTAAAAACAAGAGATTACAAATTTCCTCTACTATTCTGTGAAATGGAAATCACGATTTAGAAACACATGCAACCATTAAAACACCACAATAACACAATTATTTACAGGGGAACCCAATTGGGAAAAACCCCTTTTTTTCTTTTCATTAATCAAATGTGAATGAGAAACTGTTACAATATCTTGTTTCGATCCTGAAGCACAACTTGCACTGTAAACCTATTCTTGTGCTAACTATCCTACTCTAGCCAACACTTAGCCAATTCAAGGTCCTGACTTTCTCCTATTTCCTTGTGCAACCCTAGAGGAAAGTAGCTCCTAAAAGATAGGAATTTTCTCCTATTTTCTTACACAACTCCCAAGGAATGATTCACCTGCTTAATTGCCAAGCTTGTACGCTCAACTAGTATACAATTGATAATTACAATGTGCCTTTTCCTCCACTCCAGCGAGGAAATTTGAATTTCATGCATGTATGGGATATTTTTAGTTGATTGACTAGTTTAACTGAGAGATCACTGAGTTAACAACAATTCTACTACTCAACTGACCTTCAACTGACTCAACTAGTTACTTGAGCTTAGTTAACTGAGTCAAACTGAAAATAACTGAACTAGATTGCTAAATTTTAGCTATTGCTACATGCACAACTCTACTTCTAGCCTATAACTTGAATTTATTGAGTAAACCAGTAGACAAAGTCATGTCACACAAGTTAACTGCAATCCAAGTCATCCCGTGAATGTGGAAAATTGAATTACTAAATTTGGCTAAGGCACAAGTCAAATTTGTCCTTTATTGCTACATTTCTAACACTTTAGTTTGCTTTGCAATTTCTATTGGCTCTATAAAGTCCGAGTATATGGACGACTGATTATAAAAAACAATTATATTTTTTTTTATGTTGATTGCTAGAGGCAAAGTATATTGTTATAATAGTTAGAGGTGTTTCTTTGGAGTCCTAAATGACTATATGGTGTATGTAAAGTGTTATTGACACTCAAGAAATCCAATCATCAATTACACTTTGAATAGAGAGTGCATTTATTCTCTTGAAGAATATTTTAAAAAGAAATCATTGGTGTTAATTTGTAAAATTTTATATGAATAAATATATATTCATGTCACACACTTTAAACTTTTGATTACATCCATGTTTTCTTAAATTCATTAAATTTGTAGTGATTTGATCTCCACATAAAATTTGGTATAGGTGAGAATCCCCTTTTCAACTTTATGTCAAATTTAAAACACACAAAAAATACAAAATAAAATAGGATTAAAAAAGTTGATCCATCTAGTTGAAATTTAATCAAATTGGTAGAACAAATCCTAAATGTTACTTGTGAAATGTCCATAATGTCGCGATTATATTTACTTAAAATGTTTTCTAGCTTTGACATTTCAATAAACTCTTATCTATTTTCAATGAATTTCCCACTAATATGTTTTTAAGTCTTGAGAATGGATGTAAGTCTTATCTCTTGCTAAGTAAAGTTATTAACGTCGTGTGGATTCCTTCCATTGTGGCAAGTTCTCCATGTTGTGTGGTTGATTTGGGTTTCCTAGCTTGGTGATCTATTAAGGTCTTCCCTCAAAAGCCCAACTGAGAAAAAGTGGTCTTTGTGATCACCTTTGCCCTTTTGCTTAAAGCTAAAACTAGTGAAGCACATATTATAGGAATACTCCTTTGAGAAATCTTTGGGCCCATGTAACTCTTAGTGGGTGATTATCCTCCAAGAACATTTGCACCGGTAAGGTAAGCAGTGTTGATTGGTGATTCCTTATCAAGATTTGAGGTTCCTTCACTAGAATTTGGCATTGATTGAGAATTTTTTATTTGTATATCTTTTGGAAACTCCACAGTAAGTTTGTTTTTGACATCATAATTGATGGAAAATTGTTTTCAATTATCGTAAAATACTTAGCAAAAGAGCATTGTTGATTAGACATGCCAAATTTTTAGATTTGACCACTTGTTTCGATTTCATAGCTATTTTAGGTACCTTTGGAAGAGAATATGATGTGCATGTATATGCCCTTCTTATTTTTTTTCATTTATTTCTAAACTACCAATATAAATATTTTCACCTAAATCTAAGAGCTATATTTCAGCAAATAAGTGTTGCTTTGTAATTATATTCCAAAAGGGAGTAAGCTAATATTTTAGCAAAATAACCTCCTTTCAAAGACAAATTTGTACCAATTTATAAAGAAAAATTCCATATTGCTTCAAAATCAGTTCATTCTTTCATGTTGCATTTATAATAATCTTGATTTGTCTTTTATACCTAGCATTATATTTAAAGGTAATATTTAATTGTTCTTCTTCTCAAAATTAAAATTGTAAATATTAACTTGCTTGTTCTTCTCAAAATTAAAAATTGTAAATATGAACTTGTTTATCCATTTTCATTCTTTTCATGTTGCTTTATAGTATAATCAAAATATTTTAATAATAAATATTTGGTTCTCTTTAAAAGGTTAAAATTCAAAACATTACGGCTTAAATTTTCAGATAAGTAAAATGTCTAATCAATAAAATAATCATATATACTACTATTTTTAAATTTACTCTTCCAATATACATTTATTTTTATAGAATATTTAAATAATAAAAATCATGAAAAACAAATATAATTTTTAAATAATTTTAAACTTAATTAAATATAAACCACTGTCCTTAATCAAACCACACTTTACCATAGTGAAAAACTCAAAATTAAAACATCTTTAAAACCATTAACCAAACATATTTTAATCATACATATTAAAACACAAAGATCATAGAACCAAAACCATATATAATCATATATTAAAAAAAAGTTTTGCAAAACTAAAGCAATAATCATGCAACTCATATAATTAATAACTTAAAAAGAGGCAACATATATAATCATATATTAAAAAAATATTGCAAAACTAAAGCAATAATCATGCAACTCATATAAATAATAACTAAAAAAAGGGAAATATGAAATATCATATGACTTTTAAATGGAAATTATTAAACTTCAATTACTTTTTTACTATTAAAAAAAATGATATAAAGGTATTTGTAATTAATTTTTACAAAAACAATTATTAACAAATCTATTTCTTCTTCTCATCATTATTTAAATTTATTGATTTATCAAATGCATATAATAATTACTTTTAAAAAATAATAAATATTTGTTTTTCTCTATATTATATTTTAAAAAAAATTATTATTTTTTAAACATTTGATTAGATCATAATTTGAAGATCTTACATAGATATAGTTGCAATATTTCTGCCATATTTTTTAGATATTTATGCAGTGATTTTTTATTGTTAGGTTTCACAAGAAAATTATCTAAAATTAAAATCTTTGAAAATAAATCATACTCACGTAAATAACATTTGAATTCGAATTCAAGAAATTCTCACTAAAATTCAGTGAAAAAAATTTCAAGAAATCCAATTTTGGGAGTGTTTGAATGGTTTTTAAAAAAAATTCAAGATATCCAATTTTGGGCGTGTTTGAATAGTTTAGAAAAAAAATCAAGAAATCCAATTTTAGGAGTGTTTGAATCGTTTTTTGATAGTGGAAATAGATTCCAGAAATCCAATTCTTATTTGTGCAGTGATTTTTTATTGTTAAGTTTCACTAGAAAACTATCCAAAATTAAAATCTTTGAAAATAAAGCATACTCATGTAAATAACATTCGAATTCGAATTCAAGAAATTCTCACCCGAATTCAGTGAAAAAATTCAAGAAATCCAATTTTGAGAGTGTTTGAATGGTTTAAAAAAAAAAAAGAAATCATGAAATCCAATTTTGGAAGTGTTTCAATCGTTTTAAAAAAAAAATCAAGAAATCCAATTTTGGGAGTGTTTGAATAGTTTTTTTTGATAGTGGAAATAGATTCAAGAAATCCAATTCTGGGAGTGTATCGTTTTTCGATACTAAGATTCAACACCAGAAATAGATTCAGCACCATCCGGAACCCCGAGACACTCAAAGTCCTTAAGCTTGACTGTTGTAACCTGGATTTCAAAACATTTATGTAGGATTTTCAGAATTTCCATCATTTTCAAGGCTAGGATAATAATGTGTAAATAACTTACCATCAGCCATTTATTGCTCACCATAATTTAAGCAAGCAGAAAACAAGCTGCAAAGATACAAGAATGAAAATATAAATGTACAGATTTATTAGTGCTAATAAAAATTTGTACGAAATTTTTTTCCATAAACAATTAATTTTTCATTTTATATTATGAATGTATAATATTTCTGAAAAATAATTTGAAACTAGAATAACATTAACCTAACTGACTAGAGCACTTTTTCTTAAATCTTAACTAACTAAAGCACTTTTTCTTAAAAAATTTGATTTATATAAAAAAATGAATCACAAACTAACAATATAATATACAATAAAGATTGTAAAGAATTTGATTCTTATAAGAAATGCATCGCAAATTAACAATATGATATAACAGGTGACCAGTAACCTACAATGGACTTCCGAACCAAATCCTATGTTCGTTAGATTCCTCGCTGTAACAAGGTCGGTCATCGAAAACATACCCATGAGATGATAGGAGATACATATTAGCAAAGCCCATGTTAACCAATACTCATACAATAGGGTGATGGTTATCCAATACAGAGAACCAAAAATGGTGCTCACATACATCGCAAAACAGGGCTCCTTTGCGAACCTAACCACTATGACAAAAGATCTAGTCTCCTTGTTGCAGTACAGAGCCTCTTTTTCAGCCACAACCAATACATACAATCCACACAGGAAAATGAAAATAATATAAAGATGCTTTTCAAATACCTGCAACCAATGTAGTGACAGAACAATCATATTCAAAATGGCATCATTCTTCCCCGTCCTGACCTTAGTACACAGCATAATATAGTTTCTCCTTATCTGCAATTATGTGCATCTGGCCATACATGGGCAAAATAGAAGTTTCAAACGTTCGTCATTAATGCAGCAAATGATCAGTACTTCGCAGGTTCAAAACATATGAGCATCGCTTCAGTTGAACTCCCACCAGCCCTGAGTAACCAATCCAACCCCAGCCTTTACAACGGGTTTTCATCACTCTCCTATACCGCCACTGGTATCCTGCTCACCACTTTTCGATGAAAATCTCCTTCTGACATGGAGATATAATACACTGGAGGATAGCTCATAGCTTTCTCTAAAGATTTGTTCATCATCATGAAGTCTCTGAGAGCATTGAGCCTCGGCTTCAATCTTTTCTCGATGCTATAAGTCAGAACCGCCGGGAAGCTCATAATAGCATTATGAGGCAGCTTCCATTCCTCATCGAGAAACTTGAGATTCTGCCGCAGTTTCTCCTTAGAAAACCCCAGAAGCTGAGGGTACCTCTTAACGAGAATCCCGGCTTCCTCCTCTGTAAGCCTCAATTCTCTCAAATTTTCCAATTTTACCTTAACAATGTCCTTGTTCAGCTTACTCAAATGAAGAAAAGCGCGAGCAAAAGCCCTGAACCCCCTCTCAATGCCCATCCCTTCGACATCTTTAACAAACCCCACCAAAATTTTTCTACACTGATAAAACCCTAGGGTTATTGAATATGACAGACATATGACAGACGTGGTTAGGCTGTGGCTCCAAATGACTTTTCCAGCCATTTTATCAGATTCTGGGTTCAGAACCACCAATAATAATAATTATATTTATGTCCAACTAATGACCACAAAGTAGGTCAAAGGCATTGTTGAGTACACTAATGTATTTACAAAGAGGAGAACCAAAAAGTTTCCTATAGAAGATACAATCCCTGAAGTAAAATCAACATATAGCCCAAGAGGAAAAAATTCCAAGAGCTAATAAGTATGAGGCTCAGACCCATCTCTTCTAACATCTGAGGCTGAATGAATAACATTGAAGAAACTCAACAAAGTCTGTTGGCCTGATGAAGAGCCGATGGCAAGTGCAGACTGTCCACTAAATCCTATCTTGGGGGTGTGGGCAAGTGCAGACTGTCCACTAAACCGTATCTTGGGGGGTTCACATGCTGCTGAACATTGGAGGACTGATCTGGAGTCTAGATACGTATTGGTATCAATCGATCTCTTGGTGCCCCTGTCTGAAGGTAGTACCCTGAAAAATGTCGTGATCCTCTGTGTGGGGTTTGGTCTGATGGGACACTGAAGAATATGCCCTCAGAACCTAAGAGCCTCTTGCATATATAGGGCCAAACATCTCTGATCAGTGTACCTGAAAAGGTCAGTGAAGGTTCGAAAATCTCTAAACAAGCAATGAAACCTTCCTTTGATCTTGTAGTAGATAGGGCATCCAAGGATGAAGTGCACCTCGGTCTCCGCTTCCTGTAAATGACAACCCTGGTAGAATCTGTCTAGTCTCTCCCTTTGGTGGTCTATGTCTACCCGAAGTCTATGAGAACCTACTCTAAATTGGCCTAGAGGAATGCGAAGAGCATGCATACAATGGTGAAATGTATATTGGGGTCGAACAATGAGCCCGTCTCTCAACTCCAAGAAGTGATCAGCGTAGAAGACCATCTTTGGGCACAACCATCCTGGAGGATTGACCCAGGTGACTTGGACAAACTCCGTGTAGATGTCCTCCCTGGTGCTTTTATTTAACTCCTGTCTAGTAGGTAAAAGGTGACCAGGGGCATTAAAGAATATAAAAAAAAAGGGAGACGACCCAACTGAATTCCCACTGACTCTAAGAAGTTTGAAACCTCTGTAAACCAACATCTGGATCAAGCATCGACTGCAGAAATCAAACCTTCGGTTGCAGCGTACGGTTAACATTTAATGTAAAAAAACAAGGGTTTATATTGAGGACTTGGAGCAATTTCTGACCAGTGAGGCCGCTCCTCTCCAGGAATTCAACCTTGGGCTTGACAATGCCCTCGAAACTGGACCGTAACAACATGGGGTATGTGGAAAAGACTTTCCAAATACTGATTTCATTAAGACCCTTGTCTCTCAGGAAATGTAGGGTTTTATGTGAATTATCGTACGATTTTTTAGCAAGTAAATATGGTTTTCTCCTGCAAATGGTGTTGGCCTCATCTAGAGAGAAACCTCATTCGTTGAGAAGGAAGCTCGCTACTGGGGTGCTTTCAAAGGAGGAAGGCGATGAAATGGGGATGTTGAGAGTCGAATAAAATGCTGATAATAATTTTGTTGGAGTTTGAACAAGGCGTGAGGAGAAGAGGATAATGAAGGCCGGAATGGCATGGATGTGCTTCAAAGATTCAGCTATCGGGCCGAGACTGTTCGAACTGATAGCTTTGCGGCCATTATCGACACATACAAACTGTGCTAAACCGATTTCAGAATGAGATTTCGATGCTTTCCCTTTTATGGAGAGAAGACGTTCTTGCCCAAATTTGATTTTGGGTGGCCTCCAGTTCAATTGTTGCGGTCACATGGATCTGGTCAATACTCGATTTTCGTTGCTTGTGCATTTGCCCTTTCTCAAAAATAAAGCGTGGTGCAAGTCGTTAAATTTACATTAACGAGGATTTGATATTCGTGTGGTTTATTGGAAGAAGGGCTATATGGCTCTTGAGGATTTACCTATTTGGGTAGGGTACATGTGATCGATTTTTGACAAGGCTAATTTTTTTCGGGGAATTTAGTTTTTATAGAAGTAAATTGTTGGGTTGGAGTAGTTGGAAAAGAGTCTAGTAGGGTTTGTTGTGAATTATCATAGGATACGTGACCAAGTAAATATGATTTAATTTTTTTTGTAAATGGTGTTTGTGTTGGGGAGAGAGAATCCATAATCATTGAGAAGGAATCTTGTTACTAGGTTTATGTTTTTAAAGGAGGTAATTGACAAAAAGGGGGTTTTGATTTTTTTAATAAATGATGTTAAAAATAATCTTATTACATTTTAGATTAGGAGTGACAAGGAGAGCATGATGAAAGCGAGAACATAATGGATGTCACTTAATGGTTCAATAACTAAGGTGGAGACTATTTGGAATGATGACATATAGACCATTTTCCACATACCAAAGCCCTACAAACTTCACTCAACCAAAGTCACAATCAACTCCATGGCTTAGCCTAATGAGAGCATCTCCAACAATAAGACACAAACTCAACAATATAGGGATGGCTTGGCCCAAGTTCAACTCACAACTAGCATTATTGGGTGTGGTTTGTAGGCATTTTCACTTAGCATAGGGGTTATAACGATTGTACGTAAGCTTTATCTTTGGATCCCTCCTTTGTAAACCCTTGAGACTTATCAAAGCTCTTTACGATTTCCAAAGATCAATACTCTTGCACGTAATGTTTTCTCTTTCTAATGTAGGATTATGCTTTTTGGTCCATAAATTGAAGGTGATGATGGATCTTAGACTAAACATATTAATTTGAGTGGATATAACCTAAATCTCAAAGATCAAGTCTCTAAAAGAGCAATAATTGCAAATATGAGTTGAATAAGTGAAAAGATTTAGGTTTGAATTTTTGGATTTGAGGGAAGAAGAAGAATCACAAGGATAAAACCAAGAGACTCGAGATCACATATATTTTTGTATAATGTGAAGAGAAACCATAACAGCTAAGATAACACAACCTTTGAAAGAGATTATATGTCCTCATTATAAAAAATAAAGGCCTCCAATCACAAAAAATTTAAAGTGGGGTATTTATCAATCTAAACTATGATATTGCAAGGAGTGGTAAAATGTATTTAATAAGGTGTTCAAGTTTCTACTCCTAGTTATATTTATTGTTCACTTACATTCAATCTTCTTCATTTGGTATAAGCAATACACCACATTTACCAAATGCTTTCAAGCATAGGCCTAGCAAAGTAACTTTAGACACTTTTTGCGAATATATAGAATCATTAAAGAAACAAAGGGCAGAAAGAGAAGCTAAACTTAAAATAATTTTGATACCAAATTCACATCTTTTAAAGACAAAATCCATAGACAAATAGACAATAAAATAATTAAATTGGAGGATATGTTGGAGACAGTGAAGACCAAACTACAAGGAAAGGAAAAAGAGTATAAGGAATGAAACAACTAACCTAGGAAGGATACATTTATAATTTAAAATGCCTTTGAATGAAAGACGATTTGGAAGTGTTAAAGGGGAAGATAAATAACATATATCAACCATAAATGGATATTAAACCCATTAATGATGAAATGAAGTTAATAAAATTACACCACCAACATAACAAAAGAGCTCTAAACCTCATAAATTTTGGTCTATAGGAGGATGGAGAGGAGGACACTAAAACTAGTAAAGGAAGAAGTACAAAACAAGTTACAAATTGAAACTACTTATCACACAAAAGTAAAGAGTTTGGACAAAATAATTGAACGTGATATAGTTTAATACATCTTAAGATAATCTTTACTAACCATAAATATGGCTATTTAGTGAAACTTCAAGTCTAAAAAGGTCAGAAATATTTGTAGATGAGAACCCCATTCTAGCATATCAAGTTAATTTATTGGACAAAGCTCAAAAGGTTAAGTAATCTAGGAAGGAAAAAAAAATTGGCAATAATTGCAAATAAAAAAAGAATGATTAGATATAAACACAAAAATATATATAATTGGAAAACTCTAGGTAAACATCCCAAGTTAAACTGAAGTTTCCATAAAACTGATTTTATATTGTTTGTTGAAACTTGCGAACATGAAGAACATATGGTTCATAACATAAACAAATTTGTCATTGTGGTCAATATGAAACTTGAGACCTCTCACAAAAGCACAAGAGGCATAGCTTGTTACATAAGGAAGAACATTTCTCCTTATATTAAACTTCACAAGGAAGACCCTTTCAATGAGTACATATGGGTGAAGATTTTAGACATGAATACTAAAATTATTTATTGAACAATCTATTACTTTGCACCTATAAGTACTATATTTTATAGGAAGAACATTTAAGATATAAATTTCCCATATGATAGCTTGGAACATTATATTTCTTATTTAATAAATGAAGGCAATATCCATTTGCCAAGGATATTTAATGTTAAAATAAGAAGATTTTTCTTTTTAAACAATGGTGAATAGGTAATACGATGGAGTAATCTGGGTGAGTCCTAGGATCAAATCTTCTAGCTGCCTCTATAACACCAAGAGTATATCGAACTTCCCACAAGACAAATATATCAAATAACTTATGATTTAGCAAAATCCAAGACATCGTCGAAGGGAAGCATCTACTCTTCGAGCCTTATCACAATAGGTCAAAATGTCCCTCCATGACAAGGCGAAGGGGAAAACAAACAATTTTCCCAATCACTGGGCTTACACTATACCATTGTTGTATAATTTGTTTTTGTGGAATTTAGTCCTTATTAGGTCACTAGTTCAAAAAATATGGGGAGGAGTTTAGGGTAGGAGCCACATGTGAGGGATCAAAATTATCAATTGTCCCACTAAGCATTCAATCACAACTTCCAACATTGAATTTGACCCCAAATTTATCTCAACCCTGCTTTTATACACACATACACGCACACACACACATTTGATCAATCTAATCATGTGATGCATAAAAATTGATGAATCCAATGAAGCACTTGAGGAAAATAAAAGGAATGAGGCATACCTGAATAAAACATACACAGAATATGCCCAACAAATTTAGTAATGCATACAATTAAAAAATCATATAAAGCAATCAATGCAATTACATTCCTATTTGATATATTTATTTATAGTTGGTTACCAAGTAAGAATAGACAGAAAATTGCATCATGGTCGACTTTCCATAGTGCACTGTAGGCTAGCTTAGTTGGTGTTTTTTGCCTCTAATACCTAAATTCGACAATCACTCTTATGTCAAACAATTAATCAACCTTAACTCCAATTACAAAGATGGAAAGGTGTTATGGTTTGGTTAAATCCTTCTTTCTCGTTGTGGCCAGTTGTCATCAATCAACCTCCACCATTTTTGAAGGGAAACATCATAACCACAAGTGTGCCTATTTTATATATTTTTTGTGCTCATTTTTTGTTTATTAAACTTGGGAACATGAAGAATATATGGTTCAGAACATAAAATAATTTTTCATTGTGTTCGACATAGAACTAGAGATTCTCTCACAAAAGCATTGGAGGTATAGCTTGTTACATAAGGAAGAAAAATTCTCCTTATATTAAATTCCACAAGAACGACCCATACAATGAACACAAATGGGTAGATATTGATGTAGGTGCATAGATGGAGAATAAAATTCGATGAATACTGGATCGGAGCCTGCCAATGTGATAAGATGGTCACATGGTGATGATGGGATAAATTTAAATGTTTTTGTTAAGAAATTGTAACTCTTTACATTAGAAAGAGAGTTTTCTTTTTAGAATAAGTTGGAGGAACTATTTCCTAATGGAAATATAGTTTCAGTTTACCTCATTTTGTGGAGAAGAGGAAATGACTCATATTGTGACTCTTGGTTATCCCATGTTAGCTTTAGAGAGGAAGAGTGTTTGAGAAGAGTAATTGAAAAAAGGTAGAAGAGGAGGAGGAGAAGAGAAGTTGTGTCACAAGGAGAAGAGGTTGAGGCTGAGAGGCCTAGGCTGCATATACCCACTTTGTATATCTAGCCAAGTTAATGTATATGTGAATTTGATTAATGAGAAATATGTTTAGATGTGCCTCTGTGTTTGTTTACCTTCTCTATCTATGTATTATTAATGAGGTTTTTTGTCTTTGGGGTAAATGTAAATGACCAATCGAGTGAGATAGCAATGTAAGTGTGATTCTTGTTGTTTTGATACGGAATATGAATGTTTGAATTCATGAGGATTGTGATATATGAGAGACATGAAATTCATGAAAGAAAGGAGCTTGAATAGATTCATGATTTTAATTAGAGGTTGATTGCTAGGCTTGCAGTAAAATGGAAGTTGATTTTGAGTGTTGAAATCAGTGTAAAACTTGATTGATATCCATGTGTTTAACCTTGCATCCATGTGATGATTTTGAACAAAAGTTGGTGAATATTTTTGTTGTCAAAAATCAACGTAAACTCTAACTAAGATCTAGAGAGTTGATTTACATTAGAAGTTTGAATATCATGGCCCAACCATTGCATTGTTATTCATGGTGCTTTTTTGTTTTGTTTGAAACCCCATGGTGAATCTATTGTGTTTAAGGTAGATACTACTTTGAAGTTACAATGTAGAATGCATTGTCACAGAAACAGAGTAAATTGTTTGAGTTTTGCAAACCTTTTGTGACTGATTTGGTTGACAAATGTGTTTATTCTTGCAATCTAATGGGAAAGGTGTTGAAACCATATATGGTGTTAAGGAGAACTTAATTGCTGGAAAATCGATAGAACCAATTCAAAGTCGTTTCAGGTTCACCAAATTCGAAATACAATTTTTTTGGAGCACCATGAAATAATTTTGCAGTGCCTATAGGTTTTTTTTACTACATTACGAAATTGTATCGCAATGCATACAACCAACAATTTTCAAGACTACATATTGGGTTTTGAATGCTTTTTTTGGTCTATCATTGCACCACTTATGAATTTGAAACCTATGGAGTTGAATGAGTTGAGGAAAAGGATTGGAAGGTGGGAGAAAGCCCTCCCATAGAATTTGTCAAAACAAATCCATATTCTCTCTTTTTGACTACATATTTTTTAAATGTTGCATGAAATATTGTTGGGAAGATTTATATAGTTATGGCTTGAGTTATCCTGGGTTATTGGAAGTTGGGGTAATCTGACATGTCCTAATTCATCAAGTAGCGTCAAAGCTAAGCTACATTCTATAGAGAATATCATAGATAGATTTATCTTTGGTGATGAGCCAAATCTCTCTTTGGTGATATAGTCAGAACAACAGAGATTGGATTTTAGAGTTACAATACAACTGAAAGAGAAACGAAGTGATAGTTGAGATGCTTGCATGTCAAGAAGAGTTTATCCATGTACATATGGAATTTCCAGGTTTGAAGACAACTTGATCATGAAAAGAGGCCGAAGAGAAGAAGAATCTTATAGCAAGAGGGGGACAAGTTGAATTAGGAAGTAAGTGAGATGATTGTAGGGAAGTGAAGAGTTGATATGCTCTTGAGGAAAAATAAGTGTATTGATTTGAAAGGAATGGTTCAACAAGTAGATCTAAGAAATATTGTGGAAGATGAGATCTTTTTATAGATCTTATAAAACTGAATATGATGTTTATGCTAACTTGGTCATTAAAATAATTGTGTTTGTAGGACTGAATTGGAAGCATCTACCATAGAAAGTATGTTATGACAAAGGAGAAGAAGCATGAAAAATCTCTTAGATGAAGAAATGGAGATAGAACCCAACAATCGATATAAATTTGCTGAAAACCAACAAGAGTGACCAGTTGAGTATGCAACAACCAACAAATTTGAAAGTTGAGGAGTAAGAGTACTCAAAAAGCGGTTCTACTGTAGAGAACCTAGAGAAGAGAAGATACTAGGAGGATGAATTGGTATGGGTGAAAAGTAGAAGGTTTGCTATAGAGGAAAGAAGGGCTTGTTGCAGCTCACTAATAAACAAGGAGATTTCACAAGTGGAGAGATGAAGATGGTTGTTATTAGTCATAATAGGGGTTGAAAGGAAAGTCACAAGCAGAAGAAGAAAAGTGTCAAAGTTGTGGACTCAAATGAATGAGTAATGAAGAATTTGAGAAGGAGATGATTGAGTTAAGAGCAGAACTCAATCATGTGAAACAATTTCTACAAGAAATTCAATATGACCAGATATGGTTGGATAATGAGCAATCAAGAGGTAGAATGGTGTGAATTTAAAGAACAAGAAGGTCTGCAAAAGTAAATGGATGACAATATTAAGAATAATTTTGCAACAACAATTGTGTGTTCAAGTGATGAATGAACAAGGAAGTAATGGTCTTTTGTTTTCAGTTAATTGTGGACTAATTGCTGATTACAAGTAGAAATGATGAATGTTTACAGTTGAGGATGATGGCAAGGAACCTTATAGTAGAAAGTAGGAAGAACAACAAAGTTATTAGATGAAGAAGGTAAGTCAATTGCATGTAGAAGCCAAAAGAGTAGAGACTGTTCAGATGAATATTTTAGAGGAAGGATTCAATAGAAATACCATAAGAATACTAGGCATGGAAGAGTTTACTATGATATTTACAAACAGGTTGATAGAGTCAACTTGTTGTAGTGGCTTGTGTGCAACTCACATTGAGCAGGGAGAAGCTCATAGAAGAAGGATATTTGTGACTACTAAGATTCATAGTAAAGGTTGAGAGAGAAGCCATTGTAGATCAAGTCAGGACAGACTTGATAGAGAAGTATTTGAAATCAAATTATATCTAGAGATGATGAGCGGAATGCTACAGAAACATGAGTAAGACTAGAATTATAGATGAAGTCTCTGGAAGAAGGTAAAATGGAATTTGTTTCAGGTGAAGCTGACATGGATATCAAATGCTCAGTAGAGGAAAATATCAAGAGATTTGAGTAGCAACCATAGAAGAACAACTTAAGGGTGATGAGCACATGTGATGAAGCAGATGAGGATTTGACGAGTAGCCTGAAGACAAAAAAATTTAGCGAAGGAATGAATTGGAAGATGAAATTGACAAAAGGAAAGCAGGAAGGTATAGTTCGTTGTATGAAGATACAACCTATGGTTCTGAGGAATTTTTGTTGGCAAGTTGGAACAGTTCGGAGGCAAGTAAAGTTCAGAGTTTGCGATATAAGTAGCAGAAGAAGGTACAAATTGATTAAACATGTGGTAAGATTTTTAAGTTCATTGTGCAGGTGATAATAGAGGAAGGTGAGGATATTTGTAGCAACTTAGAGCAAGGAGTGCTCGAAGGGTTCTAGAGAAGAGGACCAGGAATATGCCAAAAGCCCAAACTCGAGGAAGTTTGGTGAGGTATCATGTAGAAATGTGGAGATTTGTTACTACAGAGGCATGTTGTAGCTAACGAGTTGAAGTTGTTACAAGAAGACCAGATGCATATGACAAAAGGTCATAAATTTTCATACCTTGGAAGTCTGATGCAGGTGCATAGATGGAGCACAAAATTTGATGAATATTGGACCGAAGCTTGCCATTGTGATGGGAAGGTCACACGGTGATGCTAGGAGAAATTTAAATGTTTTTGTTAAGAAATTGTAGCTCTTTACATTAGGAAGTGAGTTTTGTTTTTAGAATAAGTTGGAAGAATTATTTCCTAATGTAAATATAGTTTCAATTTCCCTCATTTTGTGGAGAAGAGGAAATGATTCTTCTTATGACTCTTGGTTGTCCCATGTTAGATTTATTTTTAAAGAGGAAGAGTGTTTGAGAAGATCAATGAAGCAGAGGTAGAAGAGGAGGAGAAGAAGAGAAGCTCCATTACAAGGAGAAGAGGCAGAGGTCGAGAGGCCTGGGCTACACATGTCCACATTGTATATCTGGCCAATTTAATGTATATGTGAATTTTATTAATGAGAAATATCTTTAGATGTGCCTCTATGTTTGTTTACCTTATTTGTCTATGTATTATTAATTAAGTTGTTTGTCTTTGGGGTAAATGGAAATTACAAATCAAGTGATTTAGGAAACTAGGTGTGATTCTTGTTTTTTTGGTATGGAATATGAATGGTTGAATTCATGAGATTCATGATGTCTAAGAGACATGCAATTCATGAAATAAAGGAGCTTGAATACCTTCATGATTTTAATTAGAGGTTTATTTCTAGGCCTGTAAAATGGAAGTCGATTCTGAGTGTTGAAATCAGCGTAAACCTTGATTGATATCCCTATTTTTAACCTTGCATCCATGTGAAGATTTTGAACAAGATTTGGTGAAGATTTTTTCAATCAGAAATCAGTGTAAACTTTGACTAATATCTAGAGAGTTTAATTTACATCAGAAGTCTGAATATTGTGGTCCAATTGTTACATGGTTATTCATGGATCTTTTGTGTTCTGTTTCAAAACCCTATGGATGAATGTTCTTCGTGATCAAGAGTATAGGTTGCTTGGCATTTACAACATAGAAAGCATTGTCACAAAAAATCGAGCAACCTATTTGAATGTAGTCAAACCCTTCTCGTGAATAATTTGGATTGGGAAATGTGTTATGGTCTTACAAATCTGATGGAGAAAGGCGTATGAAACCATATATGGTGTTAAGGAGAAACTCAAGGTTGTGAAGAATCGATTAGGAAGAAAGCTAAGTCATTTAATCTTCCCTGAATTCGAAATACATTTTTTTGGAGTGCTATGAAATCATTTCATAGTGCCTATAGTTTTTTTTTACTACACTACAAAATTATTTCAAAGTGAATATAGCCAATAGTTTTTAGGGCTGTGTATTGGGTTTTGAATGCCTTTTTTGGCTTGTCATTACACCACATACTAAGTTGAAACATATGGAGTTGAATGAGGTGAGGAAAAGGAATAGAAGGTGGAATAAATGCCTCTCATAGAATTTGTCAAAACAAATCCATATTCTCTCTTTTTGACTACATATTTTAAATGTTGCATGAAATATTATTGGAAAGATTTACAGATTTGTGCGTTGAGTTATCCTAGGTTATTAGAATTTGGGGTAACCCAACCTATCCTCATCAAATATTTTAGACATGAATACTAAAACTAGCAATTTCTCTTGAAGGGGCAATAAGAATGTCATAAAATGCATTTTGTCATGTTTATTTATAATCTAAAAGTGAAGCCACAACTTCAATGGAATTGTTGGTATGTTTTTTGTGCAGTGCAACAAAGGGCACTAAAGGGTTTTATAGATGACAACTTGATTGCACAATCAATAAAGGAAATTTCAGCCTAAAAGTGGCCTCCTAACGAAAATTAATAAAATAATAAAATAAGTTAGTAGCCCCATGGGCTATCTCAATTGATCGAGTTCCCGTTGCTAAATCACATCGCTAATGGTAGGGCATAGGGTCAATTCTCCTTGACTACCTCGGGGTTAGGTTCTGCTAATAAGATGTCAGGAAGTGGTCCCTTTGGGAGGATGTGATTGGATATTTCCTCGGAAAGAGGAAATAAAATAAAATAAGAGTTAAGAATTTGGAGAGAAAATAGGAAAACTACTTCTTTTTAACTGTATTTTTGGATTATATCCTTATAGTTTTACTCAAATATCAAGTGTAAACACTCATTGTATGTGGAATTAAATTCTACATCCAACGAGTACCCATTATGAATAATTATGAGAAGACCCACATTGATAAAAATTGAAGATACCTTAAAAAAGTTGTGTTCAACACACTTTTTAATGTATATTCAATTTTCATCAATGAGAGTCCTTTCAGAAGTATGCATAATGGGTATTCTTTGGATGTGGGATTTAATTCCGCATCCAACAAGTGTCTACACTTGAAATTTGAGTAAACCTATAAGAAGTTCATCCAAAAATACAATTTAAAAAATTAGTATTTTTTCCCTCCAAAATATTTACATGCATCTCTTTTTAAACTTAAAGAATTTTGATTGGTTTACATATTTTGTACATGAAAGTTTCATGGGCACTTTTAGACTAAAATTTCCTTTAATGGCAAAGGGAACTCCAAAAAGACTTTAACTTTTCCAATCTATTACAGTAATTTGAGCAATGTAGTAGTGTAATTTTAGGTTACAAACTCTAATAATAACCTCAAGATGTGCATAGAGATGGGTGACATGGAAAGGATAGTGTTTTAGGAGTGGGCACGGTTGATTTTTAGAGGGAGCATGGAGCTCCTATCACCTTGACAGGTGTGAAGTATGTGCCCGAACTGAAGAAGAACTTGGTATCGGTCGCGATGTTGGAAGAGAAAGGCTATGATGTTGTCTTCAGTAAAGGAAAGGCATTCCTTAGACACATCGCCACGAGACCGGTGAAATAGATCGGTTCAAAAGTCAAGAACATGTATGCTCTTAAGGTTCAAGATGCATGCAAAGCCTTGAGGAGAAAGGAAAATGTTAGAGACTTGGTGGTTGAGAGGGAGAGTAAATTACCTCTCAACATGCATCTCGAGAAGAAGTCTCAGACAATTGTCGAGGAGCCACAATTGGAGAAGTGGATAGAGGGATCACATGCAACCATACCTCTAGGTTTGAGGTGGGGTAATGTGAAGTGATAGCCACATGAAGGGTAAAATCTGGCAGGGTCCATTGAGAGGTTTTATCTCATGGATCGTACCTTGCTACGGGAGCCCAAAGTACATAGTAGCAGGAGGAATCAGTGGGATTAATGCAGTCAAAGACCAAAGTGACAAAGGCTAGAGTAGTCAGATTTTGAAGAGTGCAGAGAAGGATTGACAACAGTGAAAAAAGGTAGAGTTAGTAGAAGCGCAAAGTTTTCAGTTGACAGAGGCAATAATAGTCAGAGACTTTGATGACAGCTGCATCATACTGATTCAAGTTGGATGTTTTTTTTGTTTCTGGAGTTGCTGGAGCAACAGCACTAGAGAGAAGTGTCGCATGTAGAACATTCCAAAGGTTCAGGATCGGAATCAAGTTGAATTCCTTTCTTGTTGAGAGGGAGTGTTGGAAATAACAACAAGAAATGATAAAAATAGAATCCAGAATATTCCAATTTTCATTTGTCCTTGAATTAAAATTGTGAATTAAATTCTAATTTAGTCTCACCAGCTGCTTGGAAATAATTAATTAATTCATTATGGCTTAATTAGTTGGAGAAATTCAAGTTAGAAGTCTTTCTAAAGTCATGCAAGAGTTATCCCTTAAATTAAGGAGATTATCCCTTAATTAAGGAGATAATATTGAGTTATTTTGAGTTGTATTAGTTATCAGGTTTACTGAGTAAATCAGTTAATAGTTCCAAACTGTTTGAAACTAATTGTGAGTTATCAGTCAATTGATGCATGTATGCACTCAACTAGTGTACTCCAGATAACTGAAGATTCCCTCATCAAAAACTCATGCATGTCTACTCTGAGAAAGACCCAATTGAGCTAAATGTCAAGGACAATGTACTATTAGTTGCATGTGTTTTCCTATAAAGGAAATTCATGCATGCAGTCAAGGTAAGGTTCCTTGAGGATTACGCAGTTCTGACAAGGTGTGAGATCAATGTTCCACTTGGTTAAGAGTTTTCCACTTGGTAACAGGAGGATCACCCAGGACAAACAACACAAGGAAATAGGAGTTTGGAGGGCAGAGGAGAAGGCTTGTGAGAACCTAGGTTTTCCTGTGAGCATCCAGGAGGATTGTACTAAGAGCTGGCTAGCTGTGAGAGCTAAGGCTTTGGATAATTTTGATGTATTTCCACCTTGTATGATAATACAAATAGGGGTTTTTTAGCTGAGGATTTCCCCAAAGTATTTTCATGTGTTTGTTCATTGATTCTTCTTCTTCTGGTTATATGTGTTCAGCTCGATCTTGCTCATTCTTTAAGCTTCCGCAAATTGATAGTAGAAGTAGGTTATAGTATTTTGCTTTGATATATTGCATTATTGGGTTAATCTATAGTCAGATTTTCTATATGGTCTCAGAGCGAGATTTGTAGAGAATTTTCATAATTTCTACAACTTGGACTGGGCATAAAGATTTGGCAATTAGGGAGCTCAGAGATTTAGGCTAAGGGCTTGAGCGTTGATTTTTATCACTGCATAGTTATGGAAGGTAGAGAAGCCCATGATATTGCACAATTGTGTAGTTCAGGAGCTTAGAATTGAGGCTTAAGCCTTGAGATTTCACAATGCACAATACTGATTGGGAAGGAAAGAGAAATTAGGCATTGTTTGAGGTGAAAGGTGGAGCTTGAGCACTGTGATTACACAGTGCATAGTCTTGGAAGGCAGGAACTGTGCATTACGTAGCTCCAAGACGCAACATTGTAGCTTGAGGGCTAAGACTATGCAATGCATAGTTCAGAAGGGCTGGATGAGGCTAGGTTGTTTGGTTGGGAAGTGACAATAATTTATTGTTATCACACACTTAGAAAACTTGATGAAATAACATATATCATCCAGAACAAATGAGAAAAATACTTCCCTAAGTGCAACAACTTTGTGACAACTTACGACAAGTGTGGCACCAAAGATACACTTTGCGACAACCATGACAACACTTGTGTGACAATGCTTGAAACTTTGGGAATGAGTGTGATACATGTTTACATGGTAAGTAAAAATCATTAATGCAAATATTAACCCTTTAAACAAGCAATAAATTAATTTTACATGATAAGCGATAGTTCTCACACCAAAAGAGGACACTTGTGACATGAAAAGAAAAGTGCGAACGACACTTGCGATATGTGAACGATAATGAAAACAACACATTCCAGAGTGAAGATAACATGAAACTATAATAAGTAAAGTGAGATAAAGCAAAAGCGACACTTAAAACCATGAAAACGACACTCGCCAAAGAAAAAGTGCACAAAAGCAATAGTTTCCAAAACTCATCAAAATAGAAGTACAAACATAGATAGAAGTGAGAGATTGTCAATTTCAATGCACACTGAATGTTGACATGGATTGAACATAGCGCAAGAACTGTCTTGATAGACTATGATAGGATTATTTGAGCTTGTGTGAAGAAGTGTGCTCTTGAATTCATTACCAAATGAGCATGTGTGAGCAGGTGAATTCAACACTTCCAATCCAAAAGGGAGCTCAAAGAATAATCAGAGCTAGAAGTGACTACAGAAAGGTTGATCGCAAGATCCATAGTAGGCTCCAAAATTCAAGTATAGGAAAAAATTTGGAGGGTGTTTGAGGAAGTGACAACACTTGGCGACACACTAGTAGAAATCCAGCTTCTCTGCCTTGGTCAATTATTTTGTGTAGAGTCTAGTTCTTTATGGAGTATTGATTCATCATTCATATTACCATGGATTCCCCACTTACCCTGTGCATAAACATAGTCCCCTTTGTTCCTTTACTCAATTAAACACAAACATAAGATAAACGATCACACAATGTTTCGAATCATGATAGGGTAATGAAGTTCGCGAGCTTTAGATTGTCAAAGTATAGTTTTTCAACTCTAGTGTTGCTCCACTATCAATAGGCCTGGATAATACCCCGATGGAGTTGCTTGCTTCACCTCTCTGCATAGGAAGACTTTCTCTTCTTTCAACTTTATTTATTTATTTTATATAGGATTGTGAATCGACACTTACTTATTTCATGGGCAGAAGAGGGATCTCGACTTATTGTGAGAAGGAGAGGTTGTCCTTTCAAGGAAGCATATATAAGAGCTTTGATATTGGTTTTCTTATTTATATTTTCCCCTTCCCTTCTCTACTTGATTAGAATATCCAGAAAACATGGAAACATGAAAACCCACGTGTAGGCATGAGGTTTCCATAATATGGCATGGAGATCATGGCTCGAAACAAGGATTTCCTAATGCCAAGATCATATTTTCCATCGGAACGTCATCGACCAAACGGTGTGACCAAGACAAGAAAGAAGGGCAGAGAGTTAGGAAAATGTTGCAGTGTCACAAAGTCCTTCTCCATTTTTCCACATTGTATTTTGGGCCCAGACAATAAACCTATCATGCAAATTCTTATCAATAGAACATAAGGAAAAGACACAACACAACAAGAAAGTGAAACCAAAGCACAAACAAAAGGAGGCTAAACTAAACATGATGCAAGAAAGATGTAATAAAGACAATAAATACTAAAAATAACAAGTGCAGAATTAGTACAAGAGGGGGGAAACTAGAATGCATCTAATCCTACTCCTAACCTAACAACTAGAAGGTTGGGGTTACGTATAATGAAATGTCCAATGAATCCACCATAGTTGTTCGTGACTTGTAATCACAAAGATGTGATTGATTAAAATTGATATAAACTAATGTGAAAGAGAAAATATGAGAGATTGAAGAACTAGCACAACAAAAAGAAAGTATTTCCTGTGCGCAGAAAGATCTGTCACAACCACTACTTCTAACTAGTTCACATTCTTACCTTTTCGACAGAAACCATAATCAGAACAACCTCAAAGACTTCTTGTAAATGCACCTTCTTTTGTGTCATCCTATTTAGCAAGAACGAGAACATGATAAAACCTATTATTTGCAATGGAGCTTTCCAAGTAAGATTTCTCCAACCATTCAGTGATTGGATCATGAAATTCGAAACAATCCTCTTGAAAACCTTGAAAACTTTGAAACAATGAATCTTGAATTAAAAGCATGGGATCAGGATGAGAATATTATGATGGAAAATGGACCTGATCATATTCAAAAAGCATTCCAAGGTAGTGAGGACCTGTCATAACCATCAGTGAAGGCTGAAGTGCCTCAAGTGATCGACAAGTGTACGAATAGTGAGATGTTGAACCATGAATATCAAAGGATGTAAAACAACTGCCATTGGATATATTGGTGGAAAAATGATAAAACATATGAAATTTAATATCATGATCAGATGGACCTTTTTTGGCATGATATTCTTGGTTATAAAATAAAAAAGATATATTAGTTTCAACATCTTCACAAATTCTCTAAATAATTGAATAGTCTTCTTCACATGATGAATGTAACAAACTATTTCTTTGTATCTAGTAACACACTTTACTAGCATCATAATCATTGAAATAAGTGAAAAGGAATTCCAATACAACAAACACATGAGATACATCAAAATATGATGAATGAAGAACTTGGTTCACACAATAACTCATTCATTCATTCACTCTCAAGAGCATTTCATGGGTGATGAAGAACAAGATTTGTGATATGATATTCACAAGAAAAACCAGGAGCTGCTCATCATGAAATGAATCTAATAGATATGATTCCTTCAGCCAAATATGATATTTGAGGTTATCAACTTCACAGTTCAATGACTTTATGAGAGATACACATTCCAAACCTAAGTTTGATGCAAGATATTTGCATGAACATGAATAAACTAAACAAGATTCTTGAATCCGATTAGAAGTAAAATCTTGAAAATTTGAAAAATTACATCTGAAATACCAAACATATTTCAAAAATAAATTTACATCGAGTGGAACCATGCAAAGAGAAGGATTGTGCGAGAGAGACTATATCTGACTTAGTTTGGGGGGATTATCAAAGTCGCGAGATCCTCACATAACCATTAACAAAAGTTGAAGTGCCTTGACTTGCTGACAAGTCCCGAAACTTTTAAAGATTGTAAAATCAAATTTTAAAGATCGAAAAAGATCGTGCACCTTGAGAATAGTTTCTACCACTGGTTTCAATAAGACCACTACTCACCGGATGGTAGCCATCTCTGTCACTGATTTGATTGGATTTTCCAACTTCAACAACCAGATTACTCAAGTTGAAAGATTCTTCTGATCACAAATATGAAGATATATGAATCAGAGAAATTTCATGAGCAAGTTGGTTTGAAGAGTTGTCTTCATGCAAGAGAAGAGATGATGAAGGATGGAAAGAGTACTCAACGATTTGATTGTTTTCACTTCCATCATGGATAATCTCACCACCTTGTGTCAATTAAGAAGTAAACTCATCAGATGAATGAATTGAAGAGCATGGAGTATCTCTTTTGCAAGTAGATGCATCACAAATGATAGAGCACAAGGGATACTGAGATGAAGAGGAGGTTTCGATAAGAACTTCTTCTTTGACCAAATCAAATTCTAGATCTAAATTAAAATCTTCATGATAAATCGAAAGATCAGTTGATGCGCCTAGGATTTCATGATAGCATACATCAACAGATCCATCATCATCAAAATGATTATTTCCTAAGACTATGGATTGGTTGAAATAATTCATTGAATTTGTTTCACTACCGAGATTAGCAGATTGAAAATCATCCGAGAATGAAAGCGCATTATCTTGACATGGGGAAATTTGAAAAAGGGAAGATAGATCAAGAGTATATTCACTTCCCTCATCCTATACCAGTGTGGTGTGAATTCCTTGTATATGATTGCAATTTGAATCAACAACTCAAAAATAAAGAGAGAATTAATAACTAGTTGGTGGAGCAGATTGATCAAGCAGACGATGATATGTAGAGTCATAATATGTAGATGATAGAGCATGACATATGTCCCTTAAATAAGTAATAATCTCAATGGAACCATATTCAAGCTCATTGTTTAGAGTGCTAATTTCATATTAAGAAATCAAAGGATTAGCCTTTAGCCTAGGCTCCATGAGCCATTCTAGGGTTTCTTCAATTAGATCTAAATCATGAAAAGTGGAAGGAGGATGAAGAGATGGATTAGGAATTTGATCTACAAATTTACCAACTTGCTTATCATTGCATGGAGGCACCCTCATTGGAATTGGAAAAGGAGGAGGACAAGGGACAAAAGCAATAGTAAATCCATCCTTTGAAATTAGAGGTTTCTCATGAGTCACAAGAGTTGGGGAAGTAGAAACATCAAGGGGTTCAGGTTCACCGTTCAAAGAGATATGAAACAAACGATGAAACTTTTGTTTCAAGAAATCCAAATCCATATCTTCTTCAGGAAATTCACAAGAAAGGTGAAGGAATCGATTAGAGAAATCCTCAACTGATTCATTAGGCTTCATTCTTAACTAGTTAATTCTTTTAAGAACATCCTAGTAATCATACCTATTGAAGGCTTGATGAAGCTTCTAAAGGAAATGATGAAAAGAATGGATGGAAGCAGATGGTAAGGTATGACACCATCAACTAACTTGACCTTAAAGGGTGAGGTAGAAGATAATACAAGCCACTTATTCACTATCAATTTCGTAATATTCACAAAGTTTAAGAAAATCAGAAATGTGCTCAGTTATGGACGTTCCATCGTCACCACTAAAATTCAATCAGGACAAGAGATTAAGAGGACCATCGGGGATTGAAATTTCATCGGGGGACATGTTGGAAAAACACCCTGGGAGTATGATTTTAGGATAAGCAATTAAAATAAGATATTCAAAATAGACTCAACAGGCACAAATTGTCACCTGACCATCCTTCTAGAGCCATTTATTAACGGTGCTAGAAATCCATAAACTAAGGGGGTATCCCTAATGTGAAGTCCTAGTTAGACCTCACACCATTTGGAATAGGATACCCATCCGAAATATCAGCCCAGTTCCCATATGTTCTTATAGATTTTCCTTGGCTTTAGCTGTTAGCAAGAGAGAGAAGCATGCATCTGCCTTTGCGAAAAGTAAGTAAGTGTGTTTGATGAGTGTTCGGTTGTAAATGTGTCAAGTTTCTTCTACTAGGGAGAGAAAAATAAATTGAGCCTCTAATAGAGAGGTAATAGTACCACCCCAGTAGACACACACATGAACACGGACGATCCATCTAACATCCAGCAAAATAGTCCACAAGGACGCAATGATCATTGAAACCATTACAACACATTCTCAACATGATAAGCACTAAAATAACCGAAATAGTTCAACTAATTTAGTACACATGAAGAAAACATGAATCATTAACATTCACAAAACAATCTTACCAATTTTCACGATCCATGCATGAAAATGTGTTGTCCATAAGACTTCAAGTATTAATTAGAAGTCCCAAGATACATGTATACAACAAACATCACTAGCTCCAATAGTGGAGAATTGGAACCATGAATTCCCCCCCAAAAGTACTAACTTTGTCTCTTTGATGCCTTGTGGGAGAAACCAAGGTGAAAAGTATTTTTCTTGTACTATGAGGTTGTATATATAACAAATGTGGTGATCCTTCATCTCCCTTGTGACTCTTAGGCTACCCTCATGATTGTTCAACTTCTCTATGAAGTTTTGACTTCCTACATGAATTTTCACATTACATGAGTGACTCTTGGATTTCCACTTTACATTATATTTCTCCAATATTGAATTACATATTTCACAAAATGATGTGGCACATGATGACTCATGAAATGACACTAGTGATATCGATTACAGGATGACATCGCAATGTCAAGCCAAACTTTTATACCCAAACTTTTATACTTCTTGCTTTTTGTACTATAAAAGATAGATAATGATCTTCTTGTTTGTCCTCCAAATGGCTTAGAGATGAGGAGTCTTCATTGGAACTTGATCTCCAACTGTTGTCTCAGTTCAATGTCCCTTTACTTTCTCTTGATTTATTAGCTTGTCTTTACATCTAATGAAGTGTCTTCGGGCATGGTCTCCTTCTCCATCCCCTTCATCATAATATTTTCATGGTATGAGAGAGTACTTACATTTGAAATTCACTCATGACAAGATGAAATCAGTCCGATAAATCCCTAGTCTAAGATGCAGCATGATGATCTGCTAATTGAGCCAAAACTAGGTGACAAGTTGAGGGAGAGGCTCAGTGACTTCACAATTTCACAGCTCAGGCAGCCAAGGGTCAAGCTTGAGCCTTGAAATTGCATAATACATAGTTCAGGCTTGGACTATGAAAAATATTGTGCATTTGGTGAGCTCAGTGAGCCAGGTTTAGGGATTGAGCATCGATTTTTATCACTGCACAAATTTGGAAGGCGGAGGAGCCTAGGTGATTGTGTAATTTCATAGTTCAAGAGCTTAGGGTTGAGGCTTGAGCCTTGATACTATGCAATGCACAGTACTGACTGGGAAGGAGAGAGAAATTACACAGTTTTGAAGTGAGAGGCCAAGCTTGAGCACTGTAATTGTGCAGTGCACAATCCTAGAAGGCAAGAACTACACATTGCACTGTGCCAAGAGGCATGGTTGCAGCTAAATGGATGAGACTACGCAATGCATAGTTTAGGAGGTTTGGATGAGGCTAGGTTGTCCAGTTAGGAAGTTTTCCAAATTTGACTAAGTGTGGGACTCGTGCAACTGATGTGAAAAGTAACAAGACTTGATTGCGATAACACTTGACAACACAACATAGATCATCCAGAACACATGAGCAACATACTTCCCTCAGTGTGATAGCTTTACAACAACTTACAACAAGTGCGATACCAAAGATCCACTTTGCAACGACTCTTGCGATACAGTTCTTGAAACTTTAGGAATGAGTGTGATACATGTTCACATGGTAAGTACAACTCAGTAATGCAAAGATTACCCCTTGAAACAAGACAAAACTACATTTTACACGATAAGTGACAGTTCTCATGCCAAAGGATGACACTTGTGACATGACAAGAAAAGTGCAAACGACACTTGCGATATGCAAATGACAGTGAAAGAAACACATTCCAAAGAAAAGATAACATGAAACGAAAACAATTAAAGTGAGAGAAAGAAAAATCAACATTCAAAAGCATGAACATGATGCTTGCGAAAGCAAGATTGTACAAAAGTGACAAGTTGCAAAACTCATCGAAATAGAAGCACAAACGTAGCTAGAAGTGAGAGATTGTCAACGTCAGTGCGCACTACCTGTCAACATGGATTAAACATAGTGCAAGCACTATCTTGATAGACTGTGTTAGGCTTATTCGATCATGTGTAAAGAAGGGAACTCATGAATGCATTACATATTGAGCATGTATGAGAAGGTGACTTCGACACTTACAATCCAAAAGGGAGCTCAAATAATAATTAGAGCTAGAAGTGACTACAGAAAGGTCGATTGCAATATCCATTGTAGAATCTAAAATTCAAGTATAGGCAAAATTTTGGAGGGTGTTTGTCGTAGCGACAATAAATTCCAAGCCTAATTTTTGTCCAAGGTCACCATTTCTTCAGCCATGGAATTTCTCTAGAGTTTTCCATCCTTTGAATCCACTGCCCCCCTAAGAATTCTAGTATCATCATTAATAATAAACAAATAGAAAATTTGAATAGAAGTCAAGTGGAGTATACCTTTATGGCTTCCTTCTTTCTTGAATTAGTCTCCTTAAAACCAGAGTATGTGGTTCTTCTTCTCATGATCCTTGTTCTTATATAGATTTTGATTCATCGTCATTTATTCAAATTTTAACTTCTCTAGATTTTCCTCCCATGGATGGAATTCTTATTTGATAACATCTTTCAGTTCTCTAGATACCACATCTTGATTGTACACAATATTCTTTGTTTATAGGTTCTAAAGTTTGTAAATTTTTAAACCATCTTTATAACCAATAAAGATGCACCTTTTAGGTTTCTATCCAACTTAGTTTTGTTTTCATTTGGAACATGTACATATGCATCACAACCAAATATTGTGAGATGTGTTAGAGATGGTTTCTTACCATTCCATACCTCTTGTGGAGTCTTATCATTCAATGTTGATGAGGGTGATTTATTTACTAGGTAACGTGCAATATCTAATGCATCTACCTAAACTTTCTCTCTTATCCTAGAACCATTGAGCATGCTCCTTGATTTTTTCATCAACATCATGTTAATCCTTTCTACAACTCCATTTTGTTGAGGTTTGTTTGGTATAGTGTTCTGCCATGCTATGCCACACTTCTTACAAAACTATTCAAATTCCTTCTTGCGGAACTCTCCACCATTATGCATCCTTAATACCTTTATTTTCTTCTATGTTTGGTTCTCCACCAAAGCCTTACATTATTTAAATATGTCAAATACTTCAAATTTCTTCTTGAGGAAATATATTCATGTATTCAACAAGAAGTCATCTATAAATTAAATGTAGTACATAGATTTACAAAATGATGGAACTAACATAGGTCCAAACACATGACTGTGCACTCATTGTAGTATTCCCTTTTCCCTCTTAACACTAAAGGATAATCTCACCCAATTTTACTTTTTGTATAAACAATTTTCATAGAAATAAAAATCTAGAGAGAAATTAGGCATACCTTCTCCCATACCATTGCCTTGTAATACTCGAGGGCCCTTATCTCCAATTTGTCCCAGTATTTTATGCAAAAACATAATCTTTTCTCTAGAGACTACAAGAATTTCTCCGTCTTATGCTCCACTCTCAGGAACAATGGAAATGTTGCACCATCACTAACAATAATTCATAGTAGCTTATACATAATACAATTGGAACTCCCCTTACAAATACCATTTCTCTTTGAACCATCATGCAAGTATCATTTTCGAACATTGTTTTGACACCCGCATTACTCATATTGCTTACACAAATAAAATTTCTAACTAATCCCGGAATGTGCAGAACACCAAGGAGTGTTCTAATCCTTCCATCCATGAGCTTCAACTTGAATTTTCCTCATCCTATTAGTTTGGTTGTCGAGTCATCTCTTAAGAAAACATCATCACCATCATATTTTTCACACTCACAAAACCACTTCTTATGGGGATCCAGATGAGAGGATGCACATGGGTTGACCAACCATGACTCATGATATACATGTGTACTTGAAGAAGTCAAGTACACATCCCTGCTTCATCTGAGGTGGTTTTTAATTTTAGATAAGGATCATCTTTAGACCCCTTCCCTTTCTCAGAAATTTTAGACCTATAATATTTCTTGTTATTCCCTTCTCTTCCACATCTCCAACACACTTTTACGAAATTTCTTGGAGATTTATATCTTCCTCTAGATTTAGATATTCCACTCGAGGACTTATTCTATTTTTATTCTAGGAGAATCCTCTTACAAACTAGGCATCTCCTCTATGGATTTCCATGTTTTTCCATATCATCTCCTTCGATAAAAAAGGATTGGAATATTTCATAAAAATGTATAGTTGCATTACTACCTACGGCAATGTAACATACCCCCTTACTACCTATAGACCACACTAAGAGTAGAAGGAGGAAGTTACTATGCTATCCCAACCTCCAAAATTTAGTTATTGAAATGGGGTCTAGATTTTTTGACCTTTTTTTCAAAATAATCAAAACCAAAAATAGTCTTCACCATTGTGTTTTCCTCATCGATATCAATTTTACCTCAATCTGACCTTTGGATTAAAAGGTATGTCCATTCAAAAGATTTCCAATAGCCTCCTGTCTTGTCACCAAGAATTGCCATGTGGCACCCATGTGGTGCCCATGTGGCATTCCATATTACTTTCATGTCATCTCCACGTGGCTTCTACCATGGCTATGCCTCCTCACCATGTGCAAACCCCTTTTTTCCCTTAGGCATAATATGTGTATATACTACATGCAAACCTCTCCCTTTTACGACACACACACATATACATACGTAATGGGGGCCTCACGTGTCACATAATCCTAAACTTAAAACCTTAGGGTAATATAATGGTTACAATGCCTTCTCAATTTCAATGGTTAAGATTTAAAAGTGTACCTCCACTCCCCTTGCTGACATGGCAATGGGGATCCACTATCATAGTGTCATGGTTCTAAGACCCCTATCTGATTGTTTTGGTGCACCCAAATTTTTTGACAACCATGATTTAATAGAAAACCAATCCTCCCCTTACTAACATGGTGGGGAGGTCCACTATCATGGTTCCCACTCACGGTTTTGAGGCCCCACATTATTGGCTCCAATACATTTAGAATTCTAACAACTATGGTGAAAACATAGACTCCCCCTCCCATTGTTGACATGGTATGGGGGTCCACTATTGGATCTCCATCATTTGTGCTCTGATAAACCTCCACCATCATTTTCCATATGTGCCACGAGCCCCAACACTTGGTTCCAATGCTGATCATTTGGGTGGATGAGGCTTAAGCCCCTTTTCATCTTAAGTATTAGGGTTCCAAACCCCAACGCTTGTCAAATATTGATACATATGTAAGGGACCTTTGCCCAGGGCCTCTAGCGTATATTTATATATGCATGAATGTACTTGTGAGCCCTTATGAGATATCCTTTATGAGATTTTACCATCTCAACTCAACTCTCAATCTCTTAATGTGTGTGTGTGTATGTATATACATACAACAAGCATCTTTGAGACCTACTTTTTGTGCTCCCATTGCTTGGAATCTTATATGCATATGTCGTTTCTCCAATTGCTTGAAACACATATACATATCTATATGGACACAATCCTTTTTGGGTTTGTAAGGCCCTCAACCCAACCCAACCTATCTAAGGGATTAACTAAATTGTGCACACACACACACACACACATAGAGAGGATGGTGAGACTGCACCCTTTCTGTTGCAACTCCGATTTTGGTTAGGGTTTTGCAGGGTTTCTGATATGACCTATGGGACCCACCGTTATTTTCCTTACCTCGTGGTTATCCTAGGATTCGTTGCACACCTCTATTTTGCCACCCGTCCTAGCATCTGGCACCTAATCTTACACTTGCATCACAGGCTATCGACAGGTCGGTGGATATGGAGGTAGACTTGGCTGACTATACGAACAACCCATATTTATTTGTGCCCATCTGGACCATATCGCCCCCTCCCCTATCGGATGCGTCGCTGTCTATGCCCCCACTCTCCCTTGTCGGTTACCCTAGGGAATTTACAGTGGATTTTCCAACTGACCCTAGCTCCACGTGTCCAGACGTCTCACTGCCTGATGACTCGCATCCCTGGCCAGATTCAGATTATCTCCCCCTTTCTCTGGCATCCCTACAATTCCTGGCTACATTCCTTGATACCACCTCCCCCTATTATCCACTGGGTTATTCCTCTATTCCATCTGTTGTTGATCTCCCACTCATTTTCCCTTTGACACGACATATTCCCCCCATATCACCTCTTAGGGCCTCCCCCTCTTCAACCAAAATCCCATAACTTTGTCCCTAGCCCTCCCTCTTTTGGCTACTTTGAAGGAACTCCTATTAACTTGGCAAACTGTGATTCTGACCCTGGGATTAAGGACTCTTTGGAACCCCCTTCCGAACCCTCCTCTAGTTCCTGGGCTAACAAGCATTCCAAAATGGTGAACAAATCTAAGTGTGTCAAAGTCAAGAACAAAGATGTCTCTCTCAGATTCAGAGAAGGGATAGAGATGGGGAATGTGGTTGATATGACAGACCGTGTTCTAGTGGGGCATGTATGAGGTCTAACTTATTCTACTGCTAAGATGCGACATTGGATCACTGAAATTTGGGGAGAGATTCTCTTCGAACTTCGATCGGTTACCACTCTTGCACGTGGTTGGTTCACCCTTCATTTTCAGCATTCTGACTATACTACGTGGGTGCTCTCAAAATATTGGCACATTGATCTCACTCCTATATTTCTCAAGTGATGGAGCCCCTTGTTCGATCCAGAGTGGGAGAAATTGGGTGTTGGTCCTCTTTAGGTGTGGCTACCTAGTTGGTCACTACACTTCTGGTCCAAAGACATATTCAAATGCATTTGCAATGCACTTGGTACATATCTGGATCACGATAAATCCTTTATTGTATACGACAAAATTTCTTTTGCCCGCATATTGGTTCATCTTGACACTAGAGAAAGGTTGGAGGAACATATTACCCTTCACTGGAAGAATTTTACTCTATACAGATCCTTGACTACGAAGGGGTACCTTTTAGGTGCAGACGATGCCATAAGGTTGGGCATTTATATAAGGAATTCCCTTTGGTGATACTTGTTCCTCCTCTAAGGAATGCGACTGATGGTTTGATGGACAAGTAGGGTCCACAATGGATTGCCTCAACTTCTAGTAATCTATCACAGGCTAAGGCATGGGAGAAGAAGCGTGGCTCCACTCTCATGCATCCTCCCTTGCCTCCACTTACCAAATCTTGGGTGGCTGTTGTTGTTGAAATCTCATCGGGTAACCCTTCCCCTGTTATTTTTTTATTTCTCTTGCACTTACTAATTCTATTTTCTCATCCTCATCATCACAATGCACCTCTTCATTTGCACTAGCATCACCTCCCTTGTCTTGTCCCCTAGTTCATCCCCCTATTTTCTCCAATACGCCTCCTTCCTTCCCGAACCCCCCTGTCTACTTCTCTGTCAAAGGCAACAGACTCCTCTAGACCATCCCACTCCTACAATCTTCGCACCTTGGAAAGATACTCCTCCAAGGATATCTGTGGAATTGGTATCATCTCTCCCCTCAATCCCACTAAATCTGCTCGGGGTCGACACTCCACCATATCCAAAGCCATCCATCAAGCTGGTATTGATGTAGCTGCAGGACGACAACTCACTATTGACTGGGTTCTTAGAGCACATCGTATTCTTTCTTACTCTTCCCCATGTCCCTTAATTTTCTTGGGCTAGCTAGCCTTTCCAAAAAACTAACCTTTAGGATACTTATGGAATCTAAAAGGGTGGATATCCTATTCCTTCAAGAAACCCTTGGCCTTATTGACCTGGTTATACATGTGTTGGAATCTCTTGTACCTGGATGGAATTTTCATGCCTTAGATGTTCATGGGCGATCTAGGGGAATCACCTTTGGTTTTAACCCCAGGTTGGTTAGACTATCAAATGTTTGGGGTGAGAATGGTTTCATTGGTGCTAACATTTTCTCATCTGACCTATGAATGGAGCTTCGAATGATAAATGTGTATGGTCCCTGCCAAAACTAAGTTTCTTTTTGGGATCAACTTCTCAATTTAGCCCTATTACAAGCTTATAACATCATAATGGGAGGTGATCTCAACTTTTCCATTGTCATGCTGAATCATGGGGGTACAATGCTCAGATTAACCCCTTATCTGATACATTGGAGGCTCTACTTGAGGATCATCAGTTTATTCATATTCCTATGGTGCAGCTTCAACCTACTTGGAGGAAAAGAAGGGCTGGAGAGGCCATGTTGGCTCGAAGGCTGGACCCTTTCCTAATCAAGGAGAGGCTCATTAGGATCCTCTATAATTACAAGTAGTGGGTGGGATCGGGGGGCCTACCTGATCATTCTCTTATTTACCTTGAGATCATTGTTCAAACTCACAAACCTAAAGCCCCAATCAAATTCAATGCCATTTGGTTAAAGGATCTAGACTATACTTGTCTAGTCTCTAACTTTTGGAAGACCCACCTTCCTGGTTCAGGTCGATCTATATCAGAAGGTTTCTCCAACAGCCTTCTTAAACTTAAGAAATTAACCATAGACTGGGCTCATAACAAGAGAAATACAGATGATCACAATATCCATTCTATAGAGACTGATATTGCAAGTCTAGAGGATGCTAATGGGATGGGCTATCTATCTACTGATTCCAAGTCCCATATCATTAAACTCGAGAATTAAAGCGATAGGATTTTAGAAGATAGGGAGGAAACATGGAGACTCAGGAGCATAGCCATCTAGTTAAAAGAGGGAGATGACAATACAAAATTATATCACCAATATGCAAATGGGCGCCGAGTGATCAACACCATCTAGAAGATGACAAATGAGGAAGGTAAGAGAGTTCACTCTTTCCATCACCTAGCATCACTCAGCACCTCACACTTTAGAAATATTTACAAGGCCCCACAGGAAGCAACTTTGGCAGAAATTATTAGGGTGGCAAGTCTTTTTCCTCGGTTTGTTGACCAGGAGGTAGATGAGGATCTACACAATCTTGTTACTATGGGGGAGCTAGAGAATACTTTAAAATGGTTTAAGAGGGACAAGAGTCTAGGCCCTGATGGATGGCTGGTCGAATTATGCTTGGCTTTCTTTGAAATACTGGGGGAGGATCTGCTCCATATAGTTGAATACTGTTGAACCAGTGGTCATATGTATGAGGATTTCAATTCGACCCTCATAGCTCTCATCCTTAAATATGATTTCCCTTAGTCATTCAATGATTTTCACCCCATCTCACTCTACAATTGCATTTATAAAATCATCGCCAAGATCATTTCTAATCGACTTAAACACATCCTATCTGCTCATATATTTCATGAATTATTTGCTTTTCTTAACCACTGTCAAATTCATGATGCCATTTGTACTTCACTAGAAGTTTTACACTCCATCAAAATAAAGAAGTTGAAAGGAATTATCCTCAAGATTAACCTAGCAAAGGCCTTTGACCACACTAAATGGCTTTACTTGAGAATGAAATTAACCCATTTGGGGTTTCCCTTGGAATTTTTCAACTGGATCATGTGTTGCATTACCAAGGTCTCATTTAGTGTTCTCATCAATGGATCTGCCTCCCCCTTTTTTCATGTAGAACGGGGTCTTCGATAGGGCTACCCCCTTTGACCTCTCTTGTTCCTGCTTGTTATGGAAGGCCTGAGTCGGCTCATTACATAATAACGCAGGCTGGGTCGACTTCATGGTATTAATATTACCAACAATTTCATCCTAATGCATTTACTTTTTGTAGATGATGTATTAATCTTTCTCAACGGGGGTATCAATGATTCATCAGTCTTACAATCTATAATGCACTTATTTTGTCTAGCTATTGGCATGGAGTGTAATGCCCGGAAATAAACAATCTCCACTTCAGGATGCACACCCCATGAGATCCAATTTTCTCACAAAAGATTCCCCTACCCACTCCTATCATTGGATGATGGATGGAAGTATCTAGGGTTTCGTCTCAAACCCCTACATTATAGAATTGTATATTGGACTTGGCTAGTAGTCAAGATTGAAAGAATACTTAATATTTGGCATCACAAATACCTCTTCAGAGTTGGATGATTGGTATTAAGCAAATATGTATTGGAAGCCACTTCATTCTACTAGATTTCCATGGTCTGGATCCCCAAAGGTATACTCACGAGGATTCAACAGTTGTGCTACAAATTCTTATGGAAAGGGAAGTAGGATGGCCACATTTATGCATGGGTTCATTTGGATTTGATTACACTTCCAAAGAAATGGGGTGGCTAGGGATTAAAAAACCTTGAGTCTTTCTCAAAATCACTTGCTTTCGAAATGGGTTGGCAAATTCTCACAACAAAAATCTTATGGATTGAGGTTGTATATCAGAAATACATCTAGCCCCTACACACTCTTGATTGGATCCAACTCCCTACTTGGAACAAGACGAACATATCTTCCATATGGAGAGTTGTCTTAAACTCTATATCTTATATTCGTGATGGACTGGCCTAGAGAATTAGGTCAGGTACCTCAGTTCGTGTGGGTATTTATCCATGGTCTGGATGTGGTAATGCTTCCAGGCTCCCACCTGATCTCATTCAATTTTTATCTAATGTTGGTATTAACTATCTTGATAAAATTGCAGACCCAGAGAATACTAATATAATTGCAGACCCAAAGAATACTAATATTTCATCTTGGCATCCCTAACAATTGGCATCTTGACTAGCAGAATTACACTAATGCTCTTACTGAATCACATGTCAGGATTCTTGAAGGCAAATATGAACTTCTTTGGGCACATGCCAAGCATGGTTATTACTCTCCCAAGGAAGGCTACCATGTTATATACTCTGCTCATAAGCCACCAGTCTCTGACTGGTGGTGGAGTTTATTATGGAAACTGAAAGCCCCTCATCGCACCAAACTTTTCATGTGGACTGTACTTCGCCACAAAGCACCTACAGGTGAGAACCTTATGAAGCGATCCTTCCATGGCCCTACTTGGTGCATCCTTTTTCGTCAAGCCTCAGAATCCATCTAGCATCTCTTCCTCCATTGTAACTCCATTATGGATTTTTGGGCCTTGATCCTCTACTTCCTCTCTACTACCTATAAATGGCAGGAGAATACCATCCTAGAAGGCTGGAAAACATGGTGGACAGTGATCCACCCTCATAAATCTAGAAACCTCCCTCTATTGGTTTGTTGGGCTATATGGCTGACTCGGAATAAATTTATTTTCAGTGATATCGGGCCTCACTTGATCTAGGCTTCCACTCGTGTCTTGTCCATTTATTCCAATATACCTGATGATGATCGACTTGCTCCCCATCGTACCATTACCCCTAAAGTCATTGACAAAAGCATTCCTTGGGCCTTTTTTGATGGATCTTCCCAAGCACATGGATGTGGGGGGGGAGGGAAGGGGCACTACTACACCTATCATAGAACCAGTTCTTTAAAATTCAGATGGGATTGGGCAATGGCACCAATAACTTTGCAGAAATTATCACACTCAGACATCTTTTTTCATTTTGATTTAGAAAAAGAGTGTAGGCACCTTCAAGTATTTGGTGATTCCAAGATCATTATCAATTGGTTCAACAACTTATCTATCTGCCATGCACACACACTCAGGAATATATTGGATGATGCAATGCATTTAAGATCCCAAATTGAATCCATCGTTTGTCATCACATCTATAGGGAACACAACTAGATTTCTGACCAGCTATCCAAGGAGGCCGTGATCTAGCCTCGAGGTCTATGGATGATCCAGGCACAGAGGGAAATGGACTACTATCAGTACTACCATCGTCCATACATCGACCACAGAAAATAGGGGCATGACAGGGCCTGATTTCATGATTTTTTGAGCTACTGCCAGTACTTTTTTCACAAGACAGTCTTATGTATATATTTATTTTTGACATGTAATTATGCACATATTACTAGTATACAAGAGGCGATATTTAATTTCATAGCTCCCAAATAAATGCACTTATCAGTAATAAAAAAAGTGGCAAAACTAAAGATAGAACTTCGACTTTCCACCCCACCTTAGAATAACTACAACCAAAATCACTTACAATTGTACCCCTTAGCCAAATCCATAATATAATTGGAATTTTCTTTAATAGTTTCATCATAGGTCCATACTCAGCTTAAAGAGGATGGGAATCCCTATATATTCTGGTGGTTTATTGATTAGGAAAACACAACATAAATTCACAAGGTTGGGTTGTTTATCAATTATGGAAAACACTCTAAGAGCGGTTTATCAACCCATCAACAAGAACCCTAGGTGCCTTATTAAATATATCTCTACAAGAACCCTTTTGCATGTGGTTTCTCAACCATTAGCAAGCACCTTGACTAGTTTCTTAGACAATTATTTGTAAGCATTCACTCCCATCTCTTCAAAATTTTAATTGAGCTCCTCCAAACCTAGACACATTGTTCACAATTTCACTTCTTAGGGGATTTCCTTCCCTCGACCTTGTAGGTCTAACTAGAACTTCTAGTTTTCTCTCCCAAAGAGAAAATCAAACCCCAACATTAATATGCAAATGCATTTTTATGATTTCTCATGGGTTCCTCTTCATTCTCCTCTTGGAATCTTCCTCCAATTTTTATTGATAACTACCCATAAAGTAAATAGTGGTGCCGACTTGCTCCACATAGACTTATTTTTACTCTTCCTCCTTAGATCATGTATTTTTGGTCCCACTCTTTAGGCCATTACATAAGAATAAATTTATTATAATTCAGAGCATCATTACATTACAAAAATAAGGAGGAAGTCCACTAGGGGCGTTACAAACCCACCCCCTTAAAGGGATATTGTCTTCGATGTTCTTATTAACAAAGGAACAAACAAAAATGAGCTTCACATATTTGCTCTTACATCCACTTATTCAACAAACAAAAGATGGGTACAATACCATTATTTTCTTAGCTATTTCAAGGTTGGCTTCATTAGGTCCAAAGTGCTTCCATTCCACCTTGACCTATTCTATTTCTCGATTCGAGATTGTGATTTTCCCTTGATATAGGATGAATTTTGGCTCTGGTTGGAACTCTCCCTATGGTTCCAAATATATCACATACCATTCAACAATGTGAATGGTACCATGAACATATTTCTTAAGTAAGGAAACATGAAAAACATTGTGTGCTTTCATTATGGGTGGAAAAGCCAATTTGTAGGATGCTAGCCCCACTCTCTCTATTATTGGAAATGGTCTACAATATTTGGATGCAAAATTGACACACGAGGCCACTTTCAATGATATTTTATTTGGCTTAATGCAAAGATAAACATGCTCTCCCGCTTGAAACTCTTTGTGAACTCTCTGTTAGTTTGCATAAATTTTCTTCCTATCCTGGGTTACCTTTAACTTTTGCCTGATATTAATAATTTCCTACTCCATTTCTTTTAGCAAATATGGCCCAGCGAGTAGTCTATTTATTGGATCATCCTGGATGATAAGTGTGTTGCATTTCCTACCATAAAGTGCCTCAAAGGGACTCATTCCAAATGACTCTTGGTAGTAATTATTGTATGTAAATTTTGACAGTGGAAGGTAGTCTTCCC
This sequence comes from Pinus taeda, assembly GCA_000404065.3. Lineage (NCBI taxonomy): Eukaryota > Viridiplantae > Streptophyta > Pinopsida > Pinales > Pinaceae > Pinus > Pinus taeda. Next base: position 39,077 of record APFE030000540.1, read on the forward strand.
ACCTTCTTGCCTAATGCGTCACATACATCATTATAATGTATTCCAATATTCGAATCACTCTCTCTATTTGACCATTTGTTTTAGGATGATAAGCAATTCTAAAGGATACCTAGATTCCAAACTAGCTAACAATTATTTCCAAAATCTTGAAGTGAACTCGACATCTCTATCTAAAATTATCTTTTTAGGTAATCCATGCAACGTAAATATATCTTTCATGAAGATATGAGCTATAGAAATTGCTTTATTAGTATACTTAACAACTATAAAGTGATCTTCTTTTCTCAACTTATCCACTACCACTATGATGGCATCATGTTGTCTAGTTATTTTGGGAAAACTTGTAATGAAATCCATGGATATGACCTTCCATTTCTATTCTGAAATTGGGATTGGTTGTAGTAGTTAATATGGATTCCTATACTCTGGCTTCACTTGTTGACATTCCAAACACTTTGAAAGGTATTTTTCAATGTATTTCTTAATTATTGGCCAAAAACATGTCTTCTTCATGGTTTTCATCATCTTTTGATATCTAGGGTGACCCGAGTAAGGTATTTTATGGAATTATTCCATGACAAGCTTCCTCAAATATTTTGCATCAAACACATATTTTTTGTTCTTGAACACTAGTATCCTATCATCTGTGGGTTGCTAACTTTTGCTTACAGATCGATCTTGTTGCTCCCGCTAACACTTATTCACATATTGGTAATGTTCATCATCAATCAACTCTTCTTTGATTCTTCCCTTGATGTCAAATGATCATGCACTCAGGGATCCTAGGTGAACCCCTTGCAAACTTTTGTTGAGTGCATCTACAACCTCATTCTCTTTTCCTTTGATATGCTTATTTTCAAATTCAAATTCACTGGTCAAATACAGCAATCTAGCTTGTTTGGAATTGAGATTTGGATGATAAAACAAGTATTTCTATCCATCATGATCTATCATCAACACAAATCTCCTTCCCATATAATGTCTCTACATTTTTAGTTCACACATAAAGGCTAGTAGTTCTAGGTCATGAGTGATGTAATTCCTTTCATGCTCATTCAATTTTGTAAATTCATAGTAGATTACGTGTCCTTCTTGCCTCGGGACTCCACCAAGTCCCTCCTTACAAGTATCAGTACAAAATCTTTTTCTGGGTCAGATATTTTTAATATAGATGCACAAGTGAGTAGCTTCTTCAATTGTTCAAAACTAGTTGCATTTTCAGGATTCCATTAAAAATTTACTCCTTTTCTTTATAATGCAATGTTGGGATGCCCAATCTTTGAGAAATTTCGAATGAACCTTCCATAGTAACCAACCAACCCTATAAAAAAATTGACCTCTTTCACATTCCGAGGTGGGCCATTCCATTGCTTTGATCTTTTTTGGGTCCAAAACTACTAATTTTGAGATTACATGCCCTAAATAGTGAACCTGAGTTTGAAAGAAATCACACTTACTAAGTTTTGCATATAATTTATATTCCCTTAGGAGTTGTAGAACAACTCTCAAGTGGTCCTCATGTTCTTCTTCTTTTTTGAGTATACTAGGATGTTATCCAAAAACACCAATACAAAATTATTTAGGTATGGTCTAAGCACATTATTCATCATACACATAAAAGTTGTTGGAGCATTTATAAGCCCGAATGGAACCACTACAAACTCATAGTGGCCATACCTTGTTCTAAACACAATTTTTTGGATGTCATCCTGTTTGATTCTAACTTGATGGTATCTAGTTCTTAAATCAATTTTGGAAAATACAAGAACCTCTCTTAGCTGGTCAAGTAACTCATCGATTATGGGGAGTGGATACTTATATTTCACAGTAGCCTTATTCAATTTCTGGTAATCTATGCATAGATGCATCGTTATGTATTTATTTTGACGAGAAATGTTGGGGCTCCCCACAGTGAAACAATGGGTCATATATACCCTTTTTCCATAAGTTCCTTCAATTGAAATTTTAGTTCCACAAGTTCAAGTATGCTCATATGATAAGGGGCCTTTGTTGCTGGTGTTGCTCCTAAGATTAGTTCGATTGTGAATTCAATGTCTCTATTGGGCAACAATCCTAACAATTTATTCGGGAACACATCGTTGTAATATTTAACATTGGGTATTTTACAAATGGATATGTGTTGGCTTCTTTTTCCTTTGTGATTTGGATGGTGTAAAGAGCATAACCTTGTCTATTGTAGAATTTTACTTGCATCGTTGAGATCATTTTGAGTTCATTCAACCTATTAATACCCTGCAACATTATTGATTAACGTTCATTGTTGAGGAATTTTATCACTCTGCCATAATAATCCACCTTGGACCTGTGTGTTTCCGGTCAATCCATATTGATTAGAACATTGTATGATCCTAATGGGAACAAATTTAATTTGAATGCAGTGGTGATCCCTCCAATTTCTGTAGGGAAAAACTCAACCATTTATGTTATCTATCTCGTTTTCTGAGTATCCAACTAAACAAGCCATGATTCTTCATGGGTTTTCTTTGGAAATTCACATCTTTCTATAATCTTAGGGCTAATATAACTAAAATCAGATCCTGTGTCAATTAAAATTGAGACTTGTAATTTTTTTAACATACCTTCCATTTGAATAACTATTGTTTCTCTACTTGCCTATTATCCAACGTAACATAAACCTTGGGTATGCTCTGGGCCACATTATTCACAATTGTTGCCTCTTGTACATTGTATATATTTTTGCTAGTCTTATGTAGTTGAGGATAATTTCTCCATAGGTGGTTCTATCCACATTCCCAACGCTGCATGGTCCTTTTCCCAGACCCTTAAAACTTTTCATTCACTGATTTATGAGGTTCTTTTCTGCTTATTGAGGGATTTTTCTAAAATTTATTCCTAGTGGAGGTATTAAACTTTCCATCGTTTCCCCCTTGTTTATATCCTAAGGTCCTCTGTCCCTTTCCCTTATCTTTCTTCTTCTAATTAGTCTGGACCTCAAACTTATGCCTAGATTGTTCATAACAATTCCTAGTCTTCTAAACAACCTCTTCCAGAGTCTTGGGTTCATTGATTTTTTCTTCCTAGTATGCATGCAACAACACATAGATATACCTATGGATCTTAGCCTTTTCATCCTTGATATAAGGTGCATACCTCAGCAGCTCCAAAAACTTGTTGGTATATTCCTCAAGTGTTTGCTACCCCATTTTGTGTTCATAAAATTCCTTAGCCTTATTGTCATAATATTTTTTTAGAAAGGTACTTTTCTTGAAAGTAATTCTTAAACTTCTTCCATGCCAACTCATTTGATTTCATATTTTTGATGTTTTTAAAATCCTCCCATCATAAATCGACCTTTCCTTCTAAACTAAAGACAACCATTTATCCTTCATGTTCTCCGAATAATCATGCATTATGAATTACTTTATTCCCAAGAACCATGCCTCTGCATATTTTTCTTTCTTCACTTCTCCATCAAATATGGGAGGTTTTGATTTCTTAAACTCTTCCTTCATGTAAGTCCTTATTTTCTTTCTTTGATAATGATGTCTCTTAGTTGCATTGTATGATGATCTACTAGGGTTACTTAATTCTCTTTCTAGTGTGTTGAGTAGGACTATTCTTCCTCTTGCATGTCTTTGCCTATTTCTTGATTGGCTACCTTCTAGTCTCTTACTATCCAACTTACTCTTTTAGATATCTGATGGACTATGCTCGTGCTTGACCTATCCTAATGGTTGGTACCAATTTCTTGTTGTCTTTTCCTTTGTAGGTCTAATAGGATTTGTGGTAATATGGCATCATTTCTGCTTGTTCTTTGACAATATTTTCTTTATCTACCTTTCGATTTCTTATTTCAGCTCTTCGACTTCTAAGAGTGTCAATCAATTCAAGAGTGTCCTCTTTCATCTTCCCAATTGACTCTTCTTTGGGACCTTGTTGGGATCTGTCTACACCATACTACTCAAATATGCTACTCATTCTCTCTCTTTCTTACTATATCTTGATGCATATCTATATACTTTTACACACACACACAAATGTTAGCCAAACAAAATAAAAATTCAATTAACACAATAATCCTCACCTTGGTCTTTGTTGATCTGAAACATCAAATCTTAGTTAGCACATATATCATATTCAATCAACAATTCTATAAATCCACACATCACATTACTTTGTATATTTTAATATCATCACGCATCTTTTAACAGAAAGGAAATCTAGCAAATCAAACATATTAAGCATTTCAAACATTCATCTAGTGTGTGCATGTGAACCTCTTCAGGTCTAGTGATTGAATCGGGTGCTCTGATACCAATTTGTAACATAAACCTTTACCACCCATAGAACACGCATGGAGTAGGAGGTAGTTACTATGTTGAACCAACCTTTGAAGCTCGGTTATGGAATATGTTCTAAACTTTTTGACCCTTTTTTCAAACTCTTCAAGACCCAAAATGGACTTCGCCATTGTGTTCACATCATCGAGACCTTTATGGTGATATCAATTTTACCCCAATTTGACCTCCAAATTAAAAGGTATGGCCATTCAAAGTTTTTCCAATAACCTCATGCCTTGTCACCAAACATTGCCATGTGGCATTCCATATCATTGCCATGTCATCTACATGTAGTTTCCAACGTGGCTATGCCTCATCAGCATTCGAGGACCTCGTTTTTCCCTTAGGCATACTATATGTATATATTGCATTCAAATATTATACTTTTTCCACACACGCACATACACATATAGGGAAACTAAAATGTGCCACGCAATGCCATATCAAGGTCTATCGATTCCCTCACCTACCACATTGTCCCATACTTAAAACCTTAGGGTCATCTATTGGTTATGATTCCTTCCCAATTTCAACGGTTAAGATTTAATAGCAAACCCTACCCCCACCCCCCTGCTGACATGGCAAGGGAGGTATGTTATCATGACTCTGCTTCATGGTTCTAAAGTTCCCATCCAATGGTTTTGACACACCCACAAATTTTGATGGCCATGATTTAATAGTGGAACCCCCCTCCCTTTGTTGACCTTGCAGGGGGCTTCGCTATCACATTTCCCACTCGTGGTTCCAAGGTAAAACATCAATGGCTTTGATATATTTAGAGTTCCAATGGCTACAATGAAAATGTAGATGGCCCCACCCTTTGTTCACATAGAAGGGGGGTCTGCTATTATATATCCACCATTTGTACTCTAATAAATCCCCACCATTGATTCACATACGAGTCATCAGCCCTAGTATTGATTTGTGTAGCTTTGGAGGTCTTGTAGCTCAATCCTGTAAAACAAAAAAAAATCAATTTTTTTTAGGGCAAACTTGGACCAAGGATCAAAATAAAGAAAAAAAAGTAATTTTAATTTGGAAAAAGTCGCAAGATGGAAGTATCATATATTTATGGTGTTATGGATATGTGTGTGTGTGTGTGTGTGTGTGCAAAATTTTGGTTTTTAGAGGCATTTTTATGCCGTCGGGCTCTCATACAAAAACACTATGGATCCGATTCAGTGCTAATAATTTAAAATTTGGGCCAATATAGGTCGTCCACAATGCGACAAGTCTTTTATGTGTATTATCTAAATTATAAAGTGAATATTATATTCCAACTGCGTGAATGTGGGGTATGGCCCATGCATGCATAGTAAGCGTGGAGCACACTACAAAATTCCAGACAAAGAAGACATTTTAAAATATAATGTAAACAATGAGTGTCGTTCTTTAAAAGTCATGCAAATAAATCTTCTTCTGAAGTTGGTTGATATCGAAAATGAGTTCCACAAGGGAAAATAACAAATTTCACAACTCAACAAAGGTGACCATTTGTTATGCAATTTCTGGAATGGTGTTTTTTTTATGATTTCATTCATTCAAAACAAGAAAGCTTTGGATTATAAAGGGTTGATAGCTTGGGTAACATTATAAAATATTGTGATATATGAGTTCATTGATCTCTTCAAAGTGCCCTTGTAAATTAGCATGCTAATTTTCAAGTGGCGACTCAACGTAAATAAAAGCACTGCATGGAGACATACTTATGGTAGAATGTGGTAGAATGAACTTTGACGTATTGTAGCGAAGGCATTGATAGATCCATAATTGTTGTTGATCAAAATTGTAAATCTCTGCTTAAAAGAGACAACTAAAGAGAGGTCGCAAATTTTACATAATGCTAATATCGGGGAGTTGTGTAAATTTACAAATGGGCTTATGCATTAAATTTAATATAAATTCAAGGAAGCAAGCTATCTTAGCATAATAACACGATTGGAATAGAAGCTCTTAAACTCTTCAAACAAATGTAACAGTGATGCATAAGGCCAGATTGCATCACCTTTGATTGGTGTATTCTCTCCATGCAGTCATGCAGGTTTCATTGATCAAGGCCTTAGCTTTTTCGCCTCTATGATTTAAGATTACAACTTTACATCACACCAAGAAATTACAACATCATACCAAATAGTTCTTGGTAATAGGAAAACATGCAATATACCATTAGAGTAAAAAATTCAGCATGTCTAACAAAATCTCCTACAGGGAAGAATTCTTTTGACTCCAGAAAATTGTAATACCTTCAAAATGGTGTTAGATGGACTCTTTGAGAATGAAAAAATCACAATTCATGGCCTTCATAGTCATGAAATAACACATTTAATTCGATGCGCACTTGCAAAGTGAAAAAGAGAAAAAATTAAGAATTCTGAAACAAATTCCTTAAGGTTAATGATTGGTTTGATGAGGAATGCAAAAAGGCAAGGAGAATGTGGAAAAGGCCAGACAAGGATAACATAAAGCTCAAAGCTTACAAGTAGTTATTAAGCAAGAAAAATTCTGATTTCATGGTTTCAAGGAGGGAAGAACTAATCTTCCTTGGGAAAAATAATCCCAAATTATTTTGGAATGAGCTCCAACCGAGAAAGATACAAACTGGAAATAGTATTAAAACTTCTAAATGGTTTGACTATGCAAGACAACTCTATGAGTAGGATCCCAAAGTCGACCACCTCTCCGCTGCCCACTCCCCCTTGGTCAACACTGATATTGAACTCTTCACAGTGAAAGCACTGGAGATGGGTATCAAGAGGTTGGGTGTTGGAAAAGAAAAAGACTAAGTTGAATTCCAAGTAGAATATCTAAAGTGGGGCTCAAAGATCCTTGCACCTCACATTACAAAAAATTTCAACAACATCATACAACAGGGGCTCCCCATAAATTGAACAACTAGTTTGGCAATAACTCTTTTCAAGAGCAATGACGTCAATAATCCCTCCAATTAAATGACCATCATGATAAACCCTTTGTTTTCAAAGCTATTTGGAAGCATGCTAGAAAATAAAATTAGCAAGTGGGTAGAAGAAAGAGATAAGTGTGCTAAAGGGATAGTAAGTTTTAGACCTAAACATTCCATAGTTGATCATTGTATAACTTTAAGGCACATCATTGAAAAAGTTTGGGAGAAAAAGGAAGAAGTCTTTTGTTGCTTTGTTGATTTCAAAAAAGCGTTTGACACGGTTCCTAGGGATAAGCTTTGGGACATAATGAAAGAACTTGGGGTTCCTAAACATTTGAGAGCGGTTGCGCATAGGTTGTATGAAGAGGTGATAGTCAAAATTAGAACTTTAGCAGATATTTCTGAAAGTTTTAGAAGCGATATCGGGGTCAAACAAGGTTGTCCACTATCTCCTACCCTTTTTGGTTTATATATCGACAAGTTGTGGTTAAATTCGCAAGGGGGTGATGGTATCTATTTGGGAAAGTTTGTTACAAGGCCTCTTTTGTATGCGGATGACCTTATTCTAATTGCTAAATCAACTCTTGGTTTGCATGAGCACTTACTATCCCTTGAACATTTTTGTAGAAGTGTGGGGATGCAAGTCAATATCAACAAAAAAAAGTAGTGGTTTTCTCTAAAAAAAGAAAACATAACCAACATAAGTTCTACTTTAAAGGCATCATTCTGGAAGAAGTTGCAAATTACAAATACCTCGGAATTGACTTCAACAAAAGTCTAAGATGGGATGGTTGTAGAAAGAAAAGAAGTTTGGGGGGTTGGAAATCAATTTATGCTTTTCAAAATAGGTATAGAGAGGCAGAGTTATGGGACTGGAAAACCTCTCAGACTCTTTTGGGGCTTCTAGTGATTCCAGTGATTATCTATAGTTGTGAACTATGGGCCAACAATACATTTGACATACAATGGAGACAAATTGAGAAAATTTATAAGCTTCCTTATGCTATCTTGTTAAGTGAAACAGGGGTTACTCCTATTGAAGCAATTTCTATGGTGTGAGTCATATAAGGTATTTAAAAAAAATTGAGCAAATGGAAGAGGGTAGATGACCTAAGGTTGTCTTTAATGACAGATTGTGCAAAAAAAAAAAAAAAACTTGGAAGCAACAAAATAACAAATGGTTTAGTAAATGGGGTATTTGCTTGAACACGTGTCCCATAAACAACAAAGAGATAAAGGCTTTTGTTATTGATAAGTTCCACAAGAATAATTTGGATAATGAGCTAGGAAGAAAGAAAAAGTACTATATTGAAGTGTTTAATCCCACTCATAGTCATAAACCAAAAGCATACATAGAAGCCAATATCTCTTGGAGAGAAAAAATTCTTATTGCTTAGTTAAGGACTAATTCTCATCAAATCCATTGTGAAACAGGACGCTGGAAAAAGCCAAAAGAAGTGTGGGAGGAAAGAGTATGCATTTTTTGTTCTTCCAAAAAAGTAGAAACAGAAAAGCATTTCATTTTAGAATGTGAGGCCTTCAAAGACAACAGGGAAAGTTATGCAGATATGTTGGCAACTAGCTCTTGGGATAATCTATTTAGTGAGGGGTTTGTCAAGAAATTGGGAGAATTTACAGTGAAATTAAGCAGTGAGATAATAGAGAAAAAGTGAGTTAAGTCTTATGTTGCATCTTATATCACCAGAAACTGCAACTATCCAAAAAGTTTAAAAGAAACTGCAACTATTGTACAAGTTATTTGGCGTCACTAAAAAAATTGAAGGTGAAATCCTGAGAGAAATAGACAAAGTAATTATTTCAAGGAGTCTTCCAAATGAATTGTTATTGTCATAACATATATTGGTTTTGGTCGTTAGTTCAATTTTGGGTTGGGCCTAAAATCATAGCTCCTTACCGCAGTCGCGCTGTAAATAAATAGATTTACTATTTTGAAGTATTTTTGCAAGTTTAGGTGTGGTTTCATTTAAGTATCAACATAGATTTATTCTAAATACTGATTTAATATGAGTCGAGAGGGATCTGATTTATTCACTAATTTATTCATGATCCAATTTCTTCATGTGTAAATTTTTACTTTGTTAAATATAACCAAAATTTCAACTCTAATGAGAGATAAACATCCTTACATGTCATACTGTAAAATGAACCTCTCCTTACACATCATATTGGACTGTAGAATTAGCCTCTTTGCTTAACAATTATCTCAAAAATATCATGGCGAAAATCCATACAATGCAGAGTGATGTCTATAGTTTTGGAGTGGTAATTCTTAAGTTTTAATAGGGTGTAAGTCCTTTCATAGTTTAAGAAATAAGTCAGAACGATCATTAGTAAGATGGGCCACTCCTTAGTTTCATGATATTGATGCATTCACGAATATGGTTGATTTAGATTTAAAGATAATTTACGAGCTAGGTTGCATATTTGAATCTCGTGGACATCGCTTTATAAATTCATGTTGTAATTTGTTCAATTGAAATAGGTGTAGAAGCAGTAGGTTCTCTTAAATCTAGTTGTGGATTTACTTATTTTAGTACCTACATCTAATTTAATAACCTTAATGGTGTGAAAAATTGGAGACCTGATTCCCTACTGTAGTAACTGATTAAATTTCTCCTACTTGTTAATTTTTGAATCAAGTTATTTACAGTGTTACATAGTAAACATCGAAATAAAATCTACTGTAGCCTTCACAACATAAAATACCACAGAAACTAAATACTGCACAAAAGAGAAATAAACACACACACAAGTACACCATTTTTTTTGGACAAACGTCCCCGGAAAAACCCAACTTGGGAAAACTGGTGCAGCAGCTAAGGATTTTATTATTATGCAATATTTCTGAGTACAAACCTTTAGATGCCCAAACTAGCAATCTGATACAAAGAATAAACTGGCAAAGAGGTAGTGAGAAGGATCCTCACACTATCACTGGCGATTCGAATTTGATCCAAGCTCTGGATGGTTGGCCCCACACTGCCTTTACGTGATCTTTGCATGGGATCACACATTCGATGCGTCACAACTTCTAGGAGTTGTGTCACCCTTATAGCTGATTGATTTACCTCTGGAACTCGACTCTTTGGCCCTCCAGTCTCACACCCCGACTTCCGGCGCTAGATCTTGACTACTCCCAACAAGATTACAGACTCCCTCTAAAGGACTGTGATGCCTCTCTAAACCTCTCGTTGCCTTCTCTGCCTTGCACTCTCTGGAACTGGTAAAATCCTCTCTAGTCTACTATCCCTGCCCCTCACTACAAGAAGATCACTCAATCTCTCTCTGGAAACTTAGTGCTACTACTCTTGAGAACTTTGATCTCTAGATCTCACTATCTCGGTGTTTCCTCTAAGTGCCCATCAAGCTCCTCCTTATTATCTCTCGTTGGAGCACCAACAACCAAGATTAAAACATAATCAAATGCTAAGATTAACTAGGAGTTGATCATCGTCTTCTTCTAGAAGATTCACACCAGATTTAATTAATACCCTTTAATTAATCACATTTCCTAAGTTTAGACTTAGGAATACATTAAAAATGATTATTTATTTTAATTAAACCATCTCTAGGTGGAATTTTCCCAAAAAATTTATGTCTCTTGGAGAATGCATGTGTCTTAGCCTCCCTGCAAAATTTCAAGGCTAGAGCACATCTGATGCTACAAAAATCAACACTCCCTCTTAGCAAGGAATGTGCTCTAATGTTGCAACCCACTGAAGCATCACTCAGTTTTTGCACCATCTCTTGTTGTGTTGCTGATGTTTGGCTTTGTTTCCCATCAACTACTGTGAACTCTAATTGTTGCATTCGTGCTACTGTTGGCCCTGTTGAACTACTACCAACACTGCATCTGCACTGCAACCCTCTCCAACTATTGCTGCAAAAATTGCAATGGAAAAGCATCCAAAATACTGAACCAACTATGGTCAGTATGATGCATCTCTCACCCGAGTCCTTACTGCTGCTACACTCTACGCTGTCACTAAAGCCTCTGCATTGTTGTTGACTTTGCACTGCTACCAACTCTGCTCTGTGTTGCTCAGTCTCTGACTTGCTACTAGCTATTGCATCTGTCACTCTGGCACCTGACTGCACGAACTGCCATTGATCCATATTACTACTGCATGTCTTGGGCTCCCATAGCAATGTATTTATTCATGAGGTGGACCTCCTCAAGAATACTACCCATGCTATAACATTCATTTGATGGTTTCTCCCATAAGAGTGTTGCAGGAGCCTCGTTTTTGAGGTTGAATCAACTTGATGTTCATGAATTCAACTTAATGTTGGTGGGTAGCAACCCCAAGGTCGTTTTTCTCATAGCATTGTTCTATCCGACTCAGACATAGCCATTTATGAGGGTAGGTCCATAAATATGTCTATTATAATGTTTGAATCTATAGTATGATATTATCTCTATTTTTGGAAATGTATATTATAAGGGTTTTGCTAATGTTGTGTACAATTGTGGAGAGGATGAACACCCTTTAGTTGGGTTAATTATTTTTCAATTGGGAGCAGAACATCCCAATGACCGTTGCAATGTGTTTCCATGTGAAAACTCTTTGGAAAATAGTGCAATAATTAAGAGAGAAGAGGTGATCACGTGCTTTCAATGCTCGAAACTAGAGCTGAGAGCTCTAGAAGGGACACAAAATCTAGAGATGTAAGATGAATTTCTCTCCAATATATAATCATTTGAGTGGGTCCTCAAGCCTCTTCTAGGCCAACTTTTATGGCTAGTTGACCATATCTCTTGGGAAGTATCTAGACATTTCCATGGCATGAAATATTTTTCTTTACATTGATACAAGAGCCCTTAAAGGGTTTTTACATTATGACTTTGATCTTAACTCCCTGAAGAACTCAATGGGTGCACAACCTAGGACCATGGGCAAGAAAACCGTAAATAATTTTCCTTTTACAAAAATAAATATTTTTATTTTCTTTCTTTTGACAAGTACAATGATTACATCAAGTCATCATATCAGAATTATGAAGACTGACACTAGTTACATTTCAAAAATTAGCCCCTTCTACAATTAATATTTAGTTGTTAAAAAAATTTGTAACCCTTTGCAACCCTTGTTACTCACAACATTCCTACATGGTCAATTCTTCTTCTCTATGTCTATGTATGGGGACTCTCCTTGTGCCATTTGGATGATGGATATTGTTTATCCATCACTATTTTTCATTTGATCAATCTTATAACATGTATCCAATTATTTTATTCTCTTATTAAGATTTATGATAAAGTTGTTTACTTTCATTTTTATTTTTTTTTTATGAAGTTCTATTCATAGTCCATTGTATGTCTTAGGTTCCCATGAAATAATACTTGTAAAAAACCTATGACTTGCCAATCGAGACATCTGCTAACATTTTAATTGATGGTTTGGATTAGGTGTGAACAATGTCATCACAGACAACTGGAGTTAAACCAAATGGTGAGGCAAGGTCATTTGAAACTCGACAATTTTTATGCTCTTGATGTTTTCATTGAAGATGTTTGAATTCTAGAGGAGGGAATATTTGATCAAAATCTTGAGTGATCATAGTGATATTACCATGAGCACACTTAGAGAGTTAACTTGTTAGTTTTCTTTGTTGCTTAAATGTGTAACCCTTTGCTTGATTAGATTTCTAAGTTGGACACTAAATTAAAGGAGGGGAAACATAAATTTTCACAACTTGTATCAAATGTGGAAACCCAAAAAAAGAAAACACTTGAGAAAATGAGGTATGGAGTTTTTTAATTTAGCAACATGAATCCATTGCAATGTGTGTTATAGATTACTGACTCTTGATCTTGGGATCAAATTGGAAGTGTTGATATTTCATAATGTTGTTGATTTAACGAATTTGATCTTCTATTTGGGAAGGTTTTAAACACTTTGAACTTAGTTTTCATTGCGTTATTTTTTGGTTCCTCCAATTATTTATGAAGAGTACTTGTTCTTTGCAGAAAAGTACAAGGATGATAATAAGAGCCTTTAGAAATCATGGATAGAAATACTCCATTGGTAAAAATGTACAATTTTTTTTTGATGAGTTTTGTTTTACACAGTAAGATATCATTATATTTTCTTCTACCTCTTGATTATTTCCCATGTCATGTCATTGATTGTGTTGATCTTACCATAGGGACAATTAAATGAAAACTAATTTAATCATGGAGGAAAGGTATTCATTGAGCATCAACTATTTATTGCAAATAGGCACTAATATTAGACCTATTCCTGAAATGTTTTGGGTCTCTAGTTCCATATTCCTATGTAAAACTGACAAGTTACATTGAGCATTGTTCCATGGTCTAGTGGGACCACTGAATGACATGAAGCTCTCTCCTTTTGATCAATTTAGATAATTGCAAAACCATTTTTGTACAAAATGATTTCTTTCAACAAGATGTAGCTATCTATCTATCCAGATAACAAGAATTTTTGAATTTTGAACCATTGTAATGATTGATAATTTATATAAATGTTTCCCACCTTTTCAAGGGTTGGAACGTGGTTGCATTTCTTGTTGTAGTGTCTGAATTTGATAATCCTAGTGATTTTATTCTGATGATTGTCTGTGGTACAAAATTTTGAACAACTTTTATCGTAATTCCCACACGCATATCCTAATGGTTCCATCTTTGAATATCTCATTTGCTTCTTGTCAAATAATTTAGCTTGGTTTCTACATGTAATGAAATTTGTAAGGTATTCAATGAATGATTTCTACAAGCAGTATTGTTAGTATTGGCACCATTTATCTGTAATGCTAGATTGATAATTTTGTATTTTATATGATTGAATATAAAGGCCAATGCATTTCTATTCTGGTGAACTATGTGAAAATTGGACCAAAAACAACAAATGGAACACATCCAAATACTCATGGTGGAGTCACATTAAGCCTTGGAGGGCCTGGTCAAGTTGTAGGCCAAAATCATTGACCTGATGGTTTCTACACATAGGAGTGTTGCAGAAGCCTTGTTTTCGAGGTTGACTCAACTTGATGTTCATGGACTCAACTTTTTGTTCATGGACTCAACTTTATGTTGGTGGGAAACAACCCCAAGGTCATTTTTCTCACAGTGTTGTTCTAGCTTACTCAAACATAACCATTTATGAGGGTAGGTCAGTAAATCTATCTATTATAATGTTTGAATCCCTATTATGAGCTTATCTCTGTTTTTGGAAATGGATATTATAATGGTTTTTCTCTTGTTGTGTACAGTTGTGGAGAGCATGAACGCCCTTTAGATAAATTAATTATTTTTCATTTGGGAGCAAAACATCCCAATGGTCGTTACAATGTGTTTCCATGTGCAAAATATTTGGAAAATAGTGCAATAATCAAGAGAGACGAAGACCTAATACTTGTTTACACCAAGGTGGTGATCATGTTGTTTCAATGCTTGAAACTACAACTAAGAGCTCTGGAAGGGACACAAAAGCTAGTGATGTAAGAGTGAATTCTTAAAATTAATTTCATGTGCATTGCATTATATTTGTATTTCTTATGTAATCTCAAAGTTCCCTTCTTCTGTATTTGTTTTATTTAGAAGTCATCAATACTAGCTAGAGCATAGTCATGGAAAGAGGATTTGAATATGAAAATACTTGCTGACATTGACACAGAGTCCAAGCCATCTTCCTCACAAGATCTAGGTTGGCATGATCAATTTTCTTTATACAATATATATCTAAGACAATTCATTTTTCTTGGGTGATGTCTTGGCTAAGTACAATATAGTTTATACATGAATATTATCATTGCTCCAACGTTTACTCTCTTTCAAAATTAAATTTCTGGATTAATGGAATCACAGAAAAAATTGAAAATTATGGGAATACATACAACAAACATAGCCCCTATCTAAATCTAGGGGGAAAATCTGAAGGGCTTTATGGTGAGTCTCTTCAACAAGATGGAATATGCATATTAAGGCGATTAGATACTAACTAACTTGTTGCAAAATTGGATATGATAGGGTTAATCAGGTCATATTGAGGGATAGAGAACAATAATTTGTGTTACAAATTTATTTGAATAGTATAACATTGTGTTTTGTAAATAAATAAATGAACTATTTTCACCATGCAAATACCTTTTTAAACTAGCCCAAGGGGTTAAATCAAATAGGTGTTGCCAATGTTGCTTGGAATCTGGCTAGTTTCGTGCGATCAAGTGCTTGGTTTAACTTCCCTTGGAAGAGGAGCACTTTTCTACACCAATGGGTTTAATAGGCATGGAATCTGTGAATGTGGGGAAGCATCCATTGGGTTTCTCTCTAACGTTTTCCTTAGAAAAGAAAATACCTTTTTAAATGGCAGTAATATAAAAATATAATATACTTTGTAATTCTTACATTTGAATCATGGAATATTGTGATTGAAGATTTATTTATTTATTTATCGATATTATCTACAATGTGTGTATACCTAAGCTATTATTATTAGACTAATGCTTCAGAAAGTCCTCAAATGAAGCATAAAAATATGGTCCATTTGAAAAGACTAGAGCTTGAAGCAGAACAACAAGAACAATCACGTTCACTTTTGCAACAATCTTGTCCTTCTCAATCCGATCAAGAGCAAACAGTTCAAAAAAAATCATCCCCATGTAATCTTCCGAACTCCACTTCCAGGTCTCCTCCACAACAGTTTGGCATTTTGTTCAACAAAACCATAATCACCATCAAAGACCATAGTGCAACATTATTCATCAAATTCCTCATCGACAACATCAACACCAACCCCTCCTAAAGTGAAACAAAATCAAAAGGTAGAGAAGTTCTTCCATTTGTGTGTAGGTATTTTAAGCTAGTGAATGCCATTGCCTGCACATAATGTCTCACAAACTTTGGCTCCCATGGATCCTTCTCTAATTGAACATGCCCCAAAAAATATTTCCCAAGATGTCACTTCAAAAATTGTTCAGAGCTAAAGACCAAAAACCCAACATCTATCTGATAAACTACTACCAAAAATTGCAATTGTAGGAATGGTTCCAGCCCATAATCTGGTAAGTAAAATCTGCTTTATTCAATTCCCATTCAAGAAAATTCTCTACGGATCTTCTTTATGTATATAACAAGAATTCTCATACAAGTATTGTTTCTTTGATCAATTTACATGTAGACATGGGCTGAAGTCTATTACTGTGGATGGAGTTTTTGACTCTGGATATCTCATTACTGT
Source organism: Pinus taeda (assembly GCA_000404065.3). NCBI lineage: Eukaryota > Viridiplantae > Streptophyta > Pinopsida > Pinales > Pinaceae > Pinus > Pinus taeda. Next base: position 55,525 of record APFE030000540.1, read on the forward strand.
CGAAGTAAAAGGCTAATTGTTTCGAGGTGTTTTATTCAGTCGAGTAAGCATTTGGTCCTCATCTTCTTCTTTATACTTCTTTGTATGCCTATCTCTTTACATTTAGGATTTATTTACTTGATCGTTTAGTAAGTTAAAAGTTTTCACATCTTATATATCCAAAACTTCACTACTTCACAGTTTTGCATTTCAATTTGAAACTATTCCACCTTATTGTATTTTCTTAAAATTCAAAGTACGGGAGAAGTTTTTGAAGTGCACACAACTTTAAATTTTCATGTTTTAATTGGAACACATATGCCTTATTATATTTTCTTTTAACTAAATTGGAGATAATTTATATATTCTCAAACGGGGCCCTAAAATAATTTTGAGAGAGGCAAATATCCCTCCAAACTATCTATCCAACAACAATAGAAATATTGGGATGATTGTGGGACATCCCCCCGCTTTAGTGAGTAACCCACAATCATTGCAGAATAATCCCAGCTATATGAATGGGACCTTTGTTGGGTCTTGGCACCCATTATGCATGTTGGTACATTACTTCAACCAACTTCCTTTGCTAGAATTGCATCTATTGCTTCTACAATAGGAATTAGGGAGGATAACCACATTGGTGCAACTGTGGCTCCAAATATAGTTATAAAGACTACTGGAGGTGCATCAATAGATTTACAAAGACCAACACATGATATTCATTTCAGTGCAAGAGAAAAGTATGGTTCCTCTATTTGTAATAATTTAGGGAGTGTAAGGATGAATAGTGATGATAATCAACACCCTCATTAACCTCTTGACCTAAGGATTGGTGGTGTAATGCATAAAGTCCTTAAAACCCCATTCTCAGATGTTCATGTTATATCCATTATCACTCGTCCTAGATGTTGGGTTTGGAAACCATTACCTTCGAGTGTTCCACTGATTTCCTCTCCTGTAGATTATCATCCTACAATTACTGACAGAGAAAATGTGCATTTTGTAGCCATGCCCCCTTTTCTAGGCATAATTTTTGGAACTGTATCAGCAAGATCTGAAGGTCCAACAATACTTTTACGTGGGAACTCTGTGCAAATTGGACCACAAACAAACAAGGAACACATCTAGATATTCATGGTGGAGTCACATTAAGCCTTGGAGGGCCTAGTCAAGGTGCAGGCGAAAAGAATTGACCTTATGGTTTCTCAACATAAGAGTGGTGCAGGAACCTTGTTTTTGAGGTTGAGATATGCCTAAATTCAAGTTTTAAATTTCAAAGTTCATGAACTCCATGACTTAGGATGCATTTTCCTCTTCAAGAATTATAGGGCTAACATTTTGTCTTCTTAGATACCTTGATCAAAGGTTCTTGTCTTTTATCATTAGAGTGGTGGTGATCTGAAAATGGGTCACTTAGGCTTCTTGTCTAACTTACAAGAACCACTCCCGCTTCCAAAGCTTATTTATTCCCAAGCCTTTATGATTAACCAATGTGGAATTACATATGTACTTGAAAATAAGGTGTATGCTTATGTATGTTTTAGAACTGTTTATGTGCTTTTAATATTCTGTTGTTATGTTGATACAACATATGTATAACAATAAACAATACAACAATAAAACAAAACACACAAAACAACATTTTAATTAGGAGTTCACCCAAAACTCTTAGGCTATGTATCCATGAGCTCTAGTCAACTCAAATAGGCTCTCTGGGATTATGGTCTAAGTTATTTTAACAAGCCCTCGGCTCAACTCCATTGTTTTACACATAAACAATGGGTTTAGACACCATTTTATCCCTGGCTCTTGAAGCTCTCGGCTCTGGCTCTGGCTCTCGGCTCTGGCTCTGGCTCTTAGCTCTCGTCTCTGGCTCTGGCTCTGGCTCTATGCTCTGCTCTTGGATCTGGCTCTGGCTCTAGCTTCGTTGGCTCTCTACAACTCTCTACAGCTCTATGGCTTTTCACTTGACCTCCAAGTGAATCCCTCGGCTACTCTGCGCGGTAGCTTTCACTCTCTCTGCTCTCTCGGCTCTACAACTGCTTTCAACATTCATCGCGCCACTCAATTGAGCTCTCTGGGCTCCTTTGAGGCCTTTTCTTGGCTTTTCGGCTTCCTAGTCGTTTCCCTGCGTTCAATCATTCCCTTGTGGCTCGGTGGCTTCTCTGCGCTGTCTGTTCAACTGGTCATCTTGCTCTGCGGCTCTGTGGATTTCACACACCTAATTTTCTGCCAATAACACCTGCTGGTAGTGTAGAATGATGATTAGGAGCCATTACAAGGGATCGGGGCCATTTACCAGGCAATAAGCCGAAAATAGAGAAAAATCCATTACACAAGCATTTCCCGAAAATACACTATCGGGTGTATTTTTCAGACTTGAAATCCCATTCAATCGCCCCTAAATCCTTATCAGGTCCGCCAATAGGCGTTATATCACATCGCAGAAGTGTTTTGGGTAAAATCCCAAATACACAGGAAATCAATGAAAAACCCGTTAAAAACCTTTTTATCGGACTTCAAATATCTACCCTATAAACATTTTGGGTCTACCTTTGGCTAGAGTCGCAGTCTTCGCCATTGATCTGTAGGATCTCTGATCCAACAATCACTATCCCATTTGCGGTGGCTTAGGAGTTCAGAGGTTACCCGCTCGAAAAAGCGGTTTTCCTCTCTCCTCTGCCAGCCACGTGTTGACCATTGTGTGGAATCGGGCGGAGCTCACCCAAAACCATTTACCGCTTGAGGCCCACCCGAAATCCACTGTTACATAACTCAAAATCTTTGCAATCGGGCTTATAAATCCTGTTCGGGTCCGTTTTATCGCTTCGGGCATCATTTCTTTGTATTTTGGGTTTTTTCACCAAAAAAACATTAATACACAAAAAGTTTAAATTTCTGGATTTCAAATTTTATACAATTGGGCTTTGAAAATGTATCAGGTCCGGCCTTTTTATCGGCATCAAGGGTTGTCGATCGTCGATATCGGTGATCGCAATGTCGCTTGTCCTGGGGTTCTGTGCGTCGCCGATATTGATTCACCAATCCGATCATCGGCGATCGGCGTATCGCATGATCGCGATTGCCGATTCCAGGGTTCCGATATCGCATATGTGTCTGCCTCCAATCCGATCGATCGGATTGGTGGATCAGAGTTTCCTCCACCTCCACTTAAATCTGGCCTTTGCCTTTTTCCGATGCGATTTCCCTTTTTAAGGGTTTTTTGCCATTTTTAGGGGGTTTTGGCTCTTTCTCCAAAGAAACAGGGAATCTTCTTTCTGCGATTTTTTTTGCATCCTAAGTCCATTTTAGCCCATTCAACTTGCAGTAGATTCAGAATGAAAAGATATCTGCCATGGGGCTATTTCTAGGAACTTCCTTGGACTTTCATTTTTCCTCTATGAGGAACACTTAGACTTAGGAGTCTATCCAAAATCCATTTTGGATCACGTCTTCCCACTAAAAGAACTTTTCGTCTCTAAAAGACTGATATAATGATCTGAATAGTACCTGAGAGTAACAACACCCTCTTCTCTAAGCCTCCACACACTTGCCTTGCATAGTTCCCCTGAACCAAAGTCTCTGACCACTTCCCTTCTTGGATGGGCTAGCCTTCCTGGGAAGAACTGTCTTCCTTCTTGCCTTCTTGTAGAACTTCTGCTGAAATGGTCATAGAAGGTGGTCTGAAATTATTTTCCTTGATCATTTATCCAAGGTGGTTCAAACAAATGTGAAGTTCATCTGCTCCACAAAACTTTCATTTGTACCTGTTTGAAAAGCTACCAACAACAACTGTTAACAACAACAGAAACACAGACAACAACTGGATGGCCTAAACTCTTGCTTCAACAAAAGAAATAGATTTCACATCTTGTGAACACCTCCATGTCTTACATGACTAGATAACAAGCCCACAAAACATTCCTTTAAACAAATGACTCTTCAAGTCAAGCATGTAGAAGAAGGCCATTAGGACTCTTTTAAAAAAAATGAAACACTTCATCATTATCTCCATCTTGGAGACCAAGTTAACTTCTCTCAAGTCAAAATTGTATAAGATGCATGTCAAAGCAATCATCCCTACAAGTTAACTACAAATACATGTTCAAAACAAGGAAAACATCAACATCTCTGTGTCCATGCACATCATGCTCATGCATGCATTGCATCCTTCAACTTTCACTTAAGTACACTTGTACTTTCGAAGTTGAAATGAAATATAATGTTGTAACAATAAAGTGAGTCTCCTACTCAACTTTTCCCATTCACCTTCTTGGTAAGAACCTGCAACTTGCATCTCATTAACAAAGAAATGCAAAGAGATGCATCAATAGACATGCAACCTTAATTGGATAAGAACTCTAGCCATTTCTCACCAATCCCTTTCAAAGGCACTACGTTTGTCTGCACATTAGCATCATCATGTGAATCATCCTGAGAGACATCATTCATGGAATCTTCCTTTCCATTCTTGCCATCTTCTCTTTCCACTTTCTTCAACTTTTGTGGAAGCATTACTAGATTCAGAGTCCAACATTTTACAGCAAGATGTCCTTGCTTATGATAGTAAGTGCACTGCATGTGCATCCTCTTGACAACATGATTTGCCTTGTCCAATGGACCTTTGGCTTATTGCTTCTTTTCCTTCAAAAGTTTCCTGTATGTGGCCATTCTCTTCCAACATCTGGAAACATTATGGTTATCCAATCCACAAAAGGAACATGCAATTCTTTTCCCATACATATGTGGAAATTTATCATGCTTCGTACAATCAAAAGGAAAATGTTTAGAACCAGATTTATACCTGCCTCTTTCACCTTTATTGCCTTCATGAGGAGGTGAATAAAATGAAGAAGTGGCTCCCTTTGGAACATCATCAATCTCTTCGAGGCTGTTAGAGTATCCCCAAGTCTCTGGTTCAAGTGTGTGCTTCTGAACACCTGTATCCTGCAAATGATGTTTCAAGCTATTGCATTCCTCCTGAATACAACCTTCACACTCTTGAAGACCTACAATGCAACTCCTTCTTGAAGCTTTTTTAATGGTCTTCATGGCAACATTGGAACTTTCTCCATAAGTTTGTCCATATCCAAGACCCAAATACTTAGGCCTTTCCTCAATTATTATTGGCTCAACAATACCTTGTGCATGTCTACCTAAGCCTTTTCCTTCATAGCCCATCTTGGACATTAGCTTGGAACCTATGCCTTTGGTATGTTTTTCAAAAGAACCAATATAAGCATCCTTAGAGGAATTTGAAGACAAACTAGAATGTCTTACCTCTTCTTCAAGCTGATACTTGACTAAGGCTTCTTAGGCAACAAAGAGCTGTGTCTCCAACTCATGCATCCTTCTCAGGTTCATATTTGTAATATGAAGTTTCCTTTCCATTCCCTGTAATTTGTCAATAAGAAATTGTTTCTCTTCATTCATGGAATTCAACTGCTCTCTAAGTCTGCTGTTATTCCTTCCATCCTCATACATTTCTCTCACCATATCCATCATGATGGACAAGTCTTGCTTCATATCTTAATCAAAGAGTCTTGTGATGAAGAAAGAAGAGTTCGAGGACTCACTTGTAGAAGTTGTCATTATGCCAAGGAACAAAAGAACTTCAAACAAGATAAAGAGCTTATTCAACAACCTTTTAAAACAAACCTCTTGTGCTCCAAGGATTGCTTTGAGGTCCTTTGGGATAGAAGAATGCCTTCAGCCCTTCTTCCTTCTTTCCCTTCCTCAACTGAGCTACCAACAACTTTCCCTTCACCTTTACTAATTAAAACAATAGTCAGTCTGCAACAAGCATACAAACAACCTCTGATTGTTTAAACACCTTTCAAACAAGCAATCTTAGCTCTGCCAATCAAGAATTCTAATATAACCTTATTTGAAGGTGTTGTTAATCAACCTCAAGCTCTAATACCACCTGATATGAAAATGGGGCACTTAGGCTTCTTGTCTAACTTACAAGAACCACTCCCACTTCCAAAGCTTATTTATTCCCAAGTCTTTATGATTAACCAATGCAAAATTAAATATGTACTTGAAAATAAGGTGTATGCTTATGTCTGTTTTAGAAATGTTTATGTGCTTTTAATATTCTATTGTTATGCTGATACAACATCTGTATAACAGTAAACAATACAACAATAAAACAAAACACACAGAAAAACAATTTAATTAGGAGTTCACCCAAAACTCTTGGGCTACATCTCCGTGAGCTCTATTCAACTCAACTAGGCTCTCTGGGATTATGGTCTAAGTTATTTTTACAAGCCCTTGGCTCAACTCCACTATTTTACACAAAAACAATGGGTTTAGACACCATTTTATCCCTGGCTCTTGAAGCTCTTAGCTTTTTGGCTCTCGGCTCTGGGTCTGGCTCTCGGCTCTGGCTCTAGCTCTCGGCTCTAGCTCTAGCTCTTGGCTCTAGCTCTTGTCTCTGGCTCTGGCTCTTTGGATCTGGCTCTGGCTCTGGCTCTTCAGCTCTAGTTTCTTTGGCTCTCTATAGCTCTTTGGCTTTTCACTTGACCTCCAAGTGACTCCCTCAACTGTTCTACGCAATAGCTTTCGCTCTCTCTGCTCTCTCGGCTCTACAAATGATTTTAGTATTCATCTCGCCACTCAATTGAGCTCTCTGGGCTCCTTTGAGGCCTTTTCTCGGCTTTTCAACTTTCCCAGTTGTTTCCTTGCATTCAATCATTCCCCTGCGGCTCTGTGGCTTCTTTGCGCTGTCTATTCGACTGACCATTTGGCTCTGCGGCTCTGTGGATTTCACATGCCTCATCGTCTGCCAATAATGCCCGTTGGTAGTGTGGAATGTTGATTAGGAGTTGTTACAAGGGATCGGGGCCGTTTTCCAGGCAATAAGCCGAAAATAAAGAAAAATCCATTACACATGCATTTTCCCAAAAATACACTCTCGGGCGTGTTTTTTGGACTTGAAATCCCATTCAATCGCCCTAAATCCCTATCGGGTCTGCCATTAGGTGTTATATCGCATCACATAAGTGTTTTGGGTAAAATCCCAAATACATGAGAAATCAATGAAAAACCCATTAAAATCCTTTTTATCGGACTTCAAATATTATCCCATCTACCCTATAAACATTTCGGGTCTGCCTTTGGCTGCAGTCGTAGTCTCCACAGTTGATCTGTAGGATCTCTGATCCAACAGTCAATATCCCATTTCCGGTGGCTTAGGAGTTCAGAGGTTACCCGCCCAAAAAGGCGGTTTGTCTCTCTCCTCCGCTAGCCATGTGTCAACCAGTGTATGGAATCGGGCGGAGCTGGCCTAAAACCATTTACCGCTTGAGGCCAGCCCGAAATCCGTTGTTACGGAACTCAAAATTTCTGCAATCGAGCTTATAAATCCCCTTCGGGTTCGTTTTATCACTTCGAGCATAATTTCTTTGTATTTTGGGTTTTTTCACTGAAAAACATTAATACACAAAAAGTCTGAATTTTCGGATTTCAAATTTTATACAATTGGGATTTGAAAACTTATCAGGTCTAGCCTTTTTATCGGCATCTGGGGTGGTCGATTTCCGATATCAACGATCGCAATGTTGCTCGGCCGGGGGTTTTGTGCATCGCTGATGCCGATTTGCCGATCCAATCATCGGCGATCAGTGTATCACATGATCATGATCGCTGATTCTAGGG
>APFE030000551.1:0-19093 GCA_000404065.3 Pinus taeda
TCATTTGATGTTTATGGATCCAGTTTGAAAATTTATGAAAAGTGGTCCTTGAAAGAAAGAAGTATGGGGTTGTAGCTCCCTTCCAGGAGAGACTGGAAAACGAGAGAGAGTTGTAGCTCTCTGCAGGTTGCAGCCTGCGTACTGGTAAAGGACTGCACCAGTACAAGACCATTGTAAAAGGAGTTTATAATTTGAAAGAAGATAGAGACATATTGCAGCAGGTGGTTTTCACCCACATTGGGTTTCCACCTTATATCTGGTGTTCTTTGATGTGACTGTCTGTTTTCTTGTTCATGCTCATTGTTTTATGGTACTGATATGCAAAAATAATTCAAAGTATAAATAAGGAAGAATTGTTAAAAGGACTAGATAACACTGATTCACCCCCCCTCTCAGTATTATTTTCAACATATAATTGCTACAAATTTACAAAAAAATGTAAACCTTCTCAATAGGGAAGAATAAAATAAAAAAGTAAAAATAAAAATTACCCTATAAAATTGAAATAATAATAAAAGTTAAAATTACCACTAGAATTGAGAATGCATGGTATTGACCCTTGGTATTCATGTCAAATATAAACCTACTGAAAGGGGGAAATTAAACCAACCTACATCCATGTTAACTCTAGATGATCTACCAAGCATCGAGAGGGATCAGATCTCTTGAGATGCAAACCTATTTTAGAGTGAAAATAGTTTTGATCCCTCTCGACACTTGGTAGATATTGAAGTAAGATGAATCTAGGATAGTTAGAATATGAGTAGTCTTTAAGTGCGAAAATTTGGAAAGTTTTACGGTTTATTTTCTGATCTTATTTGTCTAGAATGCAATAGGGATTCATTGAAATCACAAGTATGACAGGTGTAATTTTCATAATTGAAGTGCCCTAGGGGTTTTTGAGGGTGTTGAATCTATATACACAGTAAAAACCAATTTAAACAACACAAATAAATATTTGCCCACAAATATTTTCATTGGATTTCAACCAAAAATTTCCCAGAAACTCGAAAAAGTCTCACTTAAAGACTACTTCATTAAAATATATCCTCTATGTTAGAGATTTAAAAATTGTGCTGATTTTATTTTAGAGAGTACCTTTGTAAAGGAATTTTAGTAAAACCAACATCACAGTAGTTTGTTGTAAATGCTAGTCATTTTTAAATTTGTTAATTCTCTATCATAAAAACAATTTAATAAATAAATTATTTTTTACATGTCAAGTTTAGAATTTAATTTAGTATAATAATATAAATTCATTATAATGTATAAATGGCTTATATTTTTAGTTCTAATAAAATTTCCTATTTTACATTACTTAAATTTTATTTTTAAATGTATAAATTTATTAAACGTATTCAAAAAATCTTAAAATAATCGGTGACTTCTCAACATAAAATGTTCTTTAATAACAAGGACTTGACCAATTGAGCTAACTCTTTAGGCCTTTAAAGTTTTTGGGCATGGATATCATGAAAGTCAAGCTCCTTGTTGGCTTAGTGTGTCCTGATCCAAGTTCAGAGTTAATTTTTCCTAACAAATCCCTACACTATTGGCCCTTTCGACATCAATTCCTGGAGCGCAGACTGAAGTCTCATTCGAAGTAGTATGGGGGGATGCTAGAACCAATTTTCTGCACCCAGAGATGGCTATGATGTCATTTTATATGCTTTATATCCCTTCGCGTAGACTGATAAGCCCTTAAGGCTTATCGATATAACTTCCTCTTATCAACCTCTAGACCTTCGCAAAGGTCTACAACTATCTTTTGCAGACCCTAAGCAGCTGAATCTACCACTTACATGCCTCTGTAATCACTCATAAGTTTGTTATTACCCAGATCGGCTTAAGTTTCTATTATCTTTAACATGCATTAAGATATTCTTCACGTAAACATATATCATTACTTTCATTCATATAACAATGCAAATCATGTAGAATCGTGCATCAATACAATATTAAATCATAAGCCCAATATTAATGATAACATAAATGCATTCATTCATAACAGAAGTAAATGGACAAAACACAGATATTTCCAAAATAATCTCTTCATTGATACTTCAGATTTTCTTACAAACTCAAGGCTAGCCTGCACACTCAACTGAAGGGGTCCACAAACTTAGTTGCACACTCTATTCTAGGCCTCTCCGCACACAGTTGCATAGCCTCTCTTCTACTCTAAGACTCTTTTCCCTTCTCTTTTAATGACCCATTACATCAACTATGAACTTAACTGAACTGTCTTACTCTCTAACACTCTCCTTTTAATACAATCCCATGGTCCACGGACCATGGGTAGGTTTATACAAGACGACACATCTTACATAAAAGAAGGGAAAATCCCTTTATCACACTTACTATCTACGTACTTCGTGACCACAAATTGTGTAGACTTTACACTTTACATAACAAAAACTTCGGATTTCTGCCCAAAAACATGGGATTTTTCCCCAAAATTGACCGCAGGGGACCCTATTCCAACAAACCCCCAACAAAAATATCGTGACTTGCCCTTGAGTCACTTTGATGGTGTGGAGATCTTAGAGCGGAGACCTCACAGTGCTACCTCAGCTGCACTCTGTGTGGCTGCCTGCTTGAGTTGCTCAACTACCTACTTGGTCATTGGTCTTGCAGTGTTTTCTTTGACCTTCTGCTTTCTCCTTTGTAGGCCTGCCAGCTTCTCTTCAATGGTGACAGAGATAACATATGCTTCATCCAACCAAGGCCCTAATCTAGCCTTGACAATGACCTCTTTTCATTATGTTTCCTCAAAGTGTTTGAGCAACTTCTTTGCCTCATGTAGCTTAGACAATCATTGTGAGATAGTGACAGTGCACGCTGCCGCTCTTACTGTTGGGCGAAGGAATTGCACTTAAGCAAACTCCTGAACACTTAATTGTCAACTTGGGGATTTTGTAAACTTAGAGACAAAGCACATGCAATGCCAGAAGCAGTATGAACTTTTCCTATTCCTAATCCTACTTCTTAAAGGAAATGTTTGCATAATCAGACAAAGAACAATCTTAAAGGTAATTGACATCAAAGCAACTCTAGTGCTAGATGTAAAATAATAATTTGCAGGTAAATCATGTAAAGGAGTTTTCACACAACTAGAAGCAATCTTAAATGCTGGAATGAAATCCTATTTTTATCTTCAAAGATGGCTAATAGTTTAGCAAGTGGACCCTTGCTGAGATCTATTTCCCTCTTGATATTCCTTCTACACAAACAACCTGTTCTTGTACTATTTCAATCTGCTTGCACTAGTGTAGGTACAATGCCTCTGTGTAAAAGTATATTTTACCACCCTTAATGAATATTTATGTCTTTGTGGAGGTGATCTAAGCCTCAGAGCTTAGAGAACTCTACTTCTGTGACAAGAGACCAATTCTTGCACCGAGGAAGAGTTTCCTTCACCAAATCTTCCAATTTAATTTCGAAAAGATCGAAAGACGTGCTGAAAAGAATTGAAATTGCAAACGAAATTCTGAGATAAATTATCTATGGAAAATAAATTCTTTAATTAATTAAATATTGCGATGGAAGTAAACAACATGAAATGAAAACAACCCGAAGTAATCAAAGCATTAGTCTAATTGATTTGAATGTATCATCTAGCTTCGACAATCCACTTAAAAAGTTTATGTTCTTTGTTCATAAGTCATAAAATGAAAGTATAAATTGTCTATGATAAATTCATGTAATCATTCTCAAATCCTTTAGAAATTCACTCTTATGTTAAGGATTATTACTAAAATTAATAATATATTTTCTTGCAGAAATAACTTAAAATGGTAAGCAGTAAGAGAAATGCAATATTTATTGTGAAAGAAATAACTAAACTAGAGTGCAAGAAGCTACATGCACTCGTATAGGAAGAGGATTCCTACACGATCCAAGTGGAAGCAAATCGAGACCAAAATTGCGAGTAAAGAAATGCAATAAATGAATTACAAGAAAGAAATAAACTCAATCAACTTCCAACCCATGGATTCGCTTACACTTTACTACAAAATAGATTTAAGTCAGAACTTCAGAAGTAAATATAAAAATTGTTCATGAGTTGGGTTGGTTGGGCCCTAGCCAACCAGCTCATTTCTCATTTAAAAAACAAGACGATTCAACACTCAAGTACGCATGAAATATAGATTAAACACATCATATGAATAACAAGGTGAGTTCCTTATATTACTTTATAAGCAAATGTGCATAGTAGTGCGATTCTAGCCCAGAGCTGAGGGCGATACCAAATTACATAGAAAATGAAATTACAGCCTAAGGATCGCTTGCTATTTCTACCTACGATCTACATTTTATACATTCTTTTGGCCTTAGCCATATTTTACTAATTACAGTCATTTTCCTATTCAATCCTTTCAGCTGAACGGACTAACAACCAAGCATTGCAAAATCACCTATGAGTTATAATAGAAAGTGTACTTTTCTAGCCATAGACCATCCTTGGCAAATATCCCTGTCTGTGCGCCACTGACATCCATCATTAATTATTCAGCAACCGAAGTCAGAGCCATGGATCAAAACGTCCATGTGGAAGGATTCAACTCACGGAAATCTTGAAATAATCATCATTGGCGGTGCCGGAATCTGCTTGCACTTATCATGCTAACTCATAATTAACACTTAGTTTCTCGATTACTTCTAGGAAATTAACATAAGTTACAAGGGGTACTTAGTAGGCATGAAATCTATGTAAAAATGATTAAAAATAACTTTAATAAATCTTAATGTAAGATACAAAGCATATGCTGGAATAGGTAGTTATCTTGGACTAGTGCAGGAAAGAGAGGTTTAAGTTGAGATAAAATAAAGTTTAATGTTTATAGAAATGGGGTAAAAATATAGAAATTTGGGACACCAACATCCTCCCATCTCAAAGCTATTGTGTGTCCTCGCACAACATTTTACCTTCTACAACAAATCCTCAAAAAATGGGTGGTCATCTCTCAATCCTGAACTTCAATGCTTATTCTTGCTTTCACTACCTTCGAATTTTTACCTAGGTCTCTTCTCAGTTGATTAGTCACCTTATTGATGCATTTGTAGCATTTGGAAGCCTGATACTTCCATACTTTTACTTGCTGCTTCTGCATTTTTACCTCTGCAAGTAGCTCTACCTCTCTTTTCTTCTGCCAATTTCGCTCCTTCATGACCTGGTTCAAAGCCTCCAGAACATGAACCTGTTGCTCCAAATATACTATTCAGCTGTTGAGGTAGAGAGTATAGGGTTCCATGCTTGGGTCTTCAGGTGTAAATTTGTTCTCTGCAATGGACTAGAAACAGGTCCCATCATTTTCAAGGTTGAGTGTTGTCCAATGTTTGCATTATGATTTCATCGAAGGTTTCTGCTCTCAGGGTTTCCTTATCACTGAGGGTTTTGATGCCCTCCACAACCTTCGTGCCAATGGTTTCAGTATGTTATGCAGTCAATTCCTTAGGGTTTTCAATGCCCTATTCTTCCAGTTCCTCGGGGATTCAATACCCTATCCATTTGACCTAGCAGGGGTTTTAGTACCCTGTCTTTCTAAAATAATAGGGGCTTCAGTACCTTGTTCTTCTAAACTAGCAGGGGCTTTAGTACCCCATTCCTCAAAATCATTGAGGGTTTCAATGTCTAGTTCACTAAAATTATCGAGGGTCTCTAAATGTTGTTCCTATTCATGCTCATGACCCTCTGCTTGGACTTCACCTATACTCGATGTCATCTTCCTTTTCCTTAATCTGCTAATAAAATTTGAGAACAATACATCGTATTTCGCTTGTGGAGCTATAAAAAGGGTCTCTTTCACCTCTAGTTACCTCACATTAATATATCAATCTGGGAACGTTTTGCTATTTCAAAGAGTGTCTCAATCTGAGGCTATCATTTGCCAGAGTAATTCTAGTAGCATAGTGTTTGAGAAAAGAAGAGTAAATGGATGCTTATCTATAGCTTAACTACCTCAAAAGATTAAATCACATATTCAGAACACTATGCAGTTTATCAGTCAAGGGTTCGATAGCAATAACCCATTCCTTTGGGAACTGATGGAAAAGAAAATCAGAGAATAGATCAGGGGTCTGGGAGCCAGACAGTAGATGCCAATGCTCATTACAGTCTGAGATCGTTCTTCACACCAATAAAAAGAAATGGAATGACAAATAAGAAATGGAACGGGAAAGAAATTGAACATCAATGAAATGGAACAACAAACCTGAAATGGAACAACAAACCTAAAATGGAACAGCAAGTCTGAAATGGAAAAACAATTCGGAAATAGAACAACAATTAAGAAATAGAACATCAACTAAGTCAAACAAGCCGTAACATCTTAGCCTATCAAATCAATTGCATTAATCATACTCTATAGGAATCAAACAACAATCCTTCACTCCTAAGGACATATTGAATAATACACACAAATGGAATAGCACTAATTACTAATACATTATGGAACAACACTGACACACAACATACTCAAATAGTAATCTGATTCAGTTATCACCAAGGTTAGAAAGAATACGATTGCATTTCAAGATAGAACAACAGTATTCAAGAATCCAACAATCACAAAGAACAGAACTTCCAAGATGAATTCTGTAATGTTAAGGAACAAGCACACAACACAAAAGCTCTGTAGTGGAACAGCAACAGTATTCTGTAAAAACTAAAAGTATTATATCAACACCTAAAAGAAGAGTAATATGATGCAGCGTCAATACAATAGTTTTGTCTTTAGAAACCTTAATGGATTAAACACAACAGAGCATGTGATGTGAACTTTATAAAACAAATCAGATTACCAAATCACATCGATAAGCAAACCACGTAAAAACCATGCGTAATGGTACAAGAGCAAGTGTCCTCTAGGATTGGGCCCTTATCCTCTAGGGGTACACCGCTTGAAGTTATTCCAGACTCAAAGATGAAATAGTAACGAAGTTTGTATTAATGCATCAAGTAAAATTACAGTAGAGAAGTTCTCAACAAGATACGATGATCAAAGTTTTGATCTTTAAAAGAAATTACATAAAGGCATAATAGCATCTTCCCCTTAGCTAACAGTGTTGCCCCTTATATAAGGGTGACGATGGAGATATCTAAGTTCAAAAATAGATAAAACAATGATCCTTCAAGATCAAGGATCCCGAGGGATTCGCTGAACCATTAGCCCTCAGTCATTTCTTCTCTTTTCTGCATCGAGATAATACCTTCGCTTCCTTTCCCGGGTTGATCTGATTTGATCTTGTTTGCATGTGGTCTCCCGTCGAAGGGATAGCAGTTAACATGTCTTTGTCTTTTCGTTTAGAGTGGCAACTTCTCATTTTTTTCTCCTTCCTCCATAAGGAAATGACAATTGTCAGCGTTCTCGTCTTGCACATTAATCTCACATGTTTTATTACAATTCTTTATCATTTTGTAAGTTCATGATGCAAAAAGGCTTGTAAGTTGTAATGAAAAGATACTAAAATAACATCAAAACATTCCTTCTTTAGTACTTCACACCGCTCTCTTCAGCTTCCACAGTGTGTGTTGTTGCATCTGCAAGCACTGAAAGGTTATGAACTTTAGGGGAAACTTGGGGTGGTTCATTAATTATAATTGGAGAGCTCGATTGGTTCGTCCCTTGAGAGACCATCTTCTTCCTCACTGAGGTTTTGGTCTTTCTCTTCTTAGACAAGAGTGGAGTGTTTTTGACAATCTTCCTCCCTACTTGCATCGGTGTTCTTTCACCTTTCTACTCAGTAGGAGACGATGTCTCTGCTTTCCTTTTCTTACTTATACTCGTGCTACCAAACTTCCCTGTACTCATTGCCTGAAACTCTTTCAAGAATACTCCCTAGGTTACTCCTTTTCCTTCCATCTTCTTCTTGACTAGGATTGTGAGAAGCCCATGATTGTATAGCTTTCTTGCAACTTGGTTTGCATTCCCACACTACATGCCCTTCACCATTTTCTCAAACTTTTGAGTAGGAACTAAGGGAAATTAATTAATTTTCCCAATTTGAAGTGCAGTAATAGCCAAAGGTGATATATGAATGCTAATGTGTAACATCCCTCACTAGTCACTAATTTCTGATGCATCAACAAGAGGTCCTGCCACTTCCCAATCATGGCACTCTATGGAAGTCCCTGGCCCCAGTCAACCTTAAGCTTCTTGTCAACCATGAACCGGTGCCATCGTTTTATCCAGGCTTCTCCTTTTTAAACCAATGCTGCCCTGTAAGTGGCAAGCCTATCGCTTGCACAATAGAATCCTCTGTGACTTCCAACTTCAACGAGCCAACCTAACTTGGCCTCCTTTGAATGTCTTCGCGAACTCCAATTCTACAACCATGTAGAACCCATCAAACTTCTGTAAAAATGGTAGGAACCCGAATTCTTGCAATAGTACAAG
Source organism: Pinus taeda (assembly GCA_000404065.3). Lineage (NCBI taxonomy): Eukaryota > Viridiplantae > Streptophyta > Pinopsida > Pinales > Pinaceae > Pinus > Pinus taeda. Next base: position 8,400 of record APFE030000551.1, read on the forward strand.
ACTATTCCGGTATTCTACAGTTTTCTCAATCTCCTGCAAAATAACAGCTCACTCCTTACAAGCGCCATGTCAAACTACACTTCACCCTTTCCAGCCACAACCTTGAAATAATTCCATCGAGTAACACCAATGCTTGCTAAGAGATTATGCCGGAGGTTTGTCACCCTCCGTCTTTTCAGTCCCACTCACTCGCTCATGATGAAAAAAACTCTTCGTATTAGGTGAAAATTCTTATCAACCCAATGCAGGTGAGTCATAATGATTGGGTGTAGTGGAGTTTTATGTGGTGAGGGCGCAACGGTTACAATGATCAGGTTACACGGTAAGGTAATAATGAACAAGAAGTGTGAAATTGTTTCAAGGAAGGTGAATACAGGCTATCAGACAACATTACTATCCCACACTCTGCCTTGTAATTTAATCAAGACATACTTCAACACTTATTAAAAAATTTAGATTTCAGAACCCTATTAGAACTGAGAATTAACATTAAGGCTGAGAAAGGCAATTCCGAGGTAACCATAGCCCCAACTTAACCTGGTAGATAGCCCTACTAGGTTGGGAGAGGGCTCTCTCCTTGCCAACAAAGTGTGGCTGTAATAAATAAAATCTTAGGCTAGCTATGGAGTGTGAGGATTTGTTTGAAAAGTTTTGGGTCGAAACAGTGAGAGAAAGGATGATTTGGACTATGGAGTTGATGCCAATTTCTACCGACAAACTTGGGGCAAATTAAGTGCTATGTTCAGCCAGATAAAGATTGTGAATGTGAGAAGCATAGGGGAGAAATCTTGTTGCCCTATAGGCATCAATCACAGGATGGATCTACAGGAGCAACTTTAGATGAAAGAGAATCATGAGATTTCTTAACAGAGCATCTAGCAAAGGATGAATTATGCTAAGACAACCATTACAACTAACAACAAAATCATCATGAAAGGAGCATCATTACAGATGAATTCCTAACATGTCACTTAGATAATGCTGAAACAAAGTAGAATAACATAATTTGTAAATGAACTTATGAGAAAAAACATACTGAACATTTAAGCACCGTGATGAATCTCAAGTCCAAAGGGTAGAAAACGGGTTTATTAAAATAATATTAAGGAAACTTTTCCATACTTCGAAGCAACCTCTCTGCTACTAAAATCGAACCTCTACACTATCAATTTCATAAAATATATGCATTTTCTCATCCTTGTATTAAGGGAATTGAGCTCAACCATCTTCTTTAAAATAGAATCAGTTACATTAAACTTGGAATGAATTTCTAAAAATTGGTGTTGAAGATGAACTTGTATCTCCTAAACCATAGCACCTGTTACAAAACTGAAAGAAATTTTGTAGATAAGTTCATGTTGGATAACAACCTCTCTCAAATTCTGGAAATGTGTTTCCATTTGCTCGTAATCTGTGCCACAATATCATCTATAAAACAGAAAATCATTAAAAATTTAAATTTGTGAAAATGAGCTATAAAGATCTAGTCACATATCCCAATTCATCACACCTGTGAATAAACTGAAGGGGGTTTTTGTTATATGGATTGTGGTTAACCAAACCCTCCTTTTTGTTTGAAAAATTATTTTCCAGCTATTGTAAAATGGCACTGCACTAAAATGACTAAAACAGTAAATTAAATGAAAAAATTGCTTTGTTTTAATGCAAGCTCCAAATGTCAATGTGTATCTCCCACATAGTAGCACCTATACATAAACTGAAGGAGGTTTTTGTGATTTGTTATGTCATGGACAAAAACATCTTTCACTTTTGAATAATTCCTTTCCATTATTTTAGAAACTGACCTTGTTCTGAACTTGTCGTTTTGTGCAGCAACTGACCTTAAAACATGTATGACCAAGAATCATTCGTTCATTTCGATCATATCTTCTGATCCAAAAACTAGTTGTGGGAGTGTGATATACCATTAGAATTATTTTTCCAAGCTTCTTCTGATGGAAATACTTAGGATATGATTTTACCTGAAGATCATGTGCAAAACATCTCTAAAAACCAGACACAGTAAGAGCCCATTTTGATCCCTAGTGATAGGCTGCGAAGACTAGAACTAACATCAGCCTTATTGGGGATGGTAGTTCCTTGGAGGTGTCATGAAAACTATAGACCAAGTGCTTCATCCATTGGGAAAGACGGTCAAACAACTGCAAACTCAAAACAACTCATACCAATCCAAATTGAAAGGCTGCCTTTGGCAGCTTATTTATTTACACAAACCTACCCTACTTTGTTGCAAAATCAATGGATCAAGTGATGTTGTAATGCCACATCAACCAATCAAGTAACTGTGAAAATGGTGTTTTTTTTGGATAGTGTTTGAACCAGAACATAGTTTGAAATCCTACCAGTAATATATACCCATAGTACCTCTGGATCTATAAAAGGCAGCCTCGTTTTTCTTTCAACTTAAAAATATATTCCATATATGTAGCTATAGGATCATAGAAACCGGATTCTATCTACTGCCCCAGCTCACTAACATATGCCCTTGGCTGCAGATTATCACATCCTCACTATAAATCATAACATCCTTCCATCCAACCATCTAAGTGCAGCCTTACCTTTTCTTCTTTGGGAGGAGGGAGAGTTTCCAAGAACTGTTTAGGGTCTTGGAATTCAAGTGACTTAATTTGAACATCCAAAAGTTCAATTTCATTTTCCAATATTTCAACAACTAAGCCAAGAAAACAATATTTATTCTTAGGTGTGAGTCAGCTGGATTTCAAGCTAAGAAGAAATGATGTTAAAAAACTTTGGTCAATCTGAAATTTTTCTAACTCATCCCTTAAAATCAATAACATTTCACTAGATAATGGATTTTCCACATACCCCGTCATCTGTGATTACCATCAATGTTCTGAAAACTAGATTCTTTGGTAGTGAAGTCGAAGCTCAGGATCTTGAACATTGGAGTCATCAGGTAGATGATTTCAGCCTTCATATGTGTCTGATTGCTATCCATCATTAGCGATCAGATCTGCAATTTGAACAATCTTTCCTAGAGAAGATCTGTCACCTTTTCCCCATTGGAGTCGCCACTATGTTAGCACTCAGAATTAAGCTTAAGGCTGAGGAAGGAAATTCTAAGGTAACCATAGACCAAACTTAACTTGCTAGCTAGCCCTACCAGGTTGGGAGAGGGCTCCCTCCTTGCCAACAAAGTGTGGTTGCAATAAATACAATCTTAGGCTAGTAATGGAGTGTGGGGATTTTTTTGAAAATTTTTGGGTCAAAACAATGAGAGAAAGGATGATTTGGACTATGGAGTCGATGCCAGTTTCTACCGGCAAACTTGGGGAAAATTAAGTGCTATGTTCAGCCAAATAAAGATTATGAATGTGAGAAGCATAGGGGAGAAATCCCATTACCCTGCAGGAATCAAGCAAAGGATGGATCTGCAGTAGCAACTTTAGATGAAAGAGAATCACGAAATTGCTCAACAGAGCATCTAGTGAAGGATGAATTCTGCTAAGACAACCATTATAACTAATAGCAAAATCATCATGAAAGGAGCATCATTATGGATGAATTCCTAACATATCACCTATATAATGCAAAAACAAAGTAGAAAAACATAATTTGTAAATGAATTTATGAGAAAAAACATACTGAACATTTAAGCACTGTGATGAATCCCAGGTCCAAAGGGTAAACTAAGGGTAGAAAAATGGTTTATTAAAATAATATTCGGGAAAATTTTACATACTTCCAAGTAGCCTCTCTGCTGCCAAAATCAAACCTCTACACTATGAAATTCATAAACTATATACATTTTCTCATCCCTGTATTAAGGGAATTGAGCTCAACCATCTTCTTCAAAATAGAATCAGTTACATTAAACTTGGACCGAATTTTTGAAAATAGGTTTTGAAGATGAACTTGTATCTCCTAAACCATAGCACCTGTTACAAAAATGAAAGAGGTTTCTATAGAAAAGGTCATGTTGGAGAAAAACATCTCTCAAATTTTGGAAATCTGTTTCGAGTTGCTTGTAATATGTGCCACAAATTCATCTCTAAAACAGAAAATCATTAAAAATTTAAATTTGTGAAAATGAGCTGTAATGATCTAGTCACATATCCCAATTCATGACACCTATGAATAAAATGAAAGAGGTTTTTGTTACATGGCTTGTGGTTAACAAAAACCTCCTTGGGGTTTGCAAAATTACTTTACATCTATTATAAAATAAATGAAAATTTTGCTTTGTTTTAATGCAGGCTCCAAATATCACTGCATATCTCCCACATAGTAGCACTTGTGCATAAACTGAAGGAGGTTTTTTTTATTTGGTATGTGATGGAAAAAAACCACTTTCACTTTTGAAAAATTCCTTACCATTATTTCAGAAACTGATCTTGTACTAAACTTTTCGTTGTGTGCAACAATTAACATCAAAACATGCATAACCAAGAATCACTCATTCATTTCAATCATATCTTCTGATCCAGAAACTAGTTACAAGAGTGTGATATATCGTTGAATTTTTTTTTTTTGAGATTCTTCTGATGGAAATACTTAGGATATGATTTGCACTAAAGATCATGTGCAAAACATCTCTAAAAACTAGACATAGTAAGAGCCCACTTTGATCCCTCGTGACAGGCTGTGAGGATTGGAACTAACAGCCGAATGTGATATACGAATGCTAATGTGTAACATCCCTTACCAGTTAGGAATTTTTGCAATATCGACAAGAGTTCTCGCCACTTCCCAATCATGGCACTCTGCGAAAGTCCCTTCGTCCAATCAAACTTAAGCTTCTTGTCAACCACGAACCGGTGCCATTGTTTTTTCCCAAACCACTCCTTTTTAAACCAATGCTCCCCTGTAAGTGGCAAGCCTATAGCTTGCACAATAGAATCCTCTATGACTTCCAACTTCAACAAGCTGACCTAACTCAACCTCCTTTGAATGTCTTCACGAACTCCAGTACCACAGCCATGTCGAACCCGTCAAACTTTTGTAAAAATGGTAGGAACCCAAATTCTTGCAATAGTGCAAGACTATTCTGGTATTCTACAGTTTCTCAATCTCCTACAAAGATAACAGCTCACTCCTTATAGGTGCCATGTCAAACTGCACTTCACCCTTTCCAGTCACAACCTTGAAAGAATACCAGCGAGTGACACCAATGCTTGCCGAGATATTTATGCTGGAGGATTTTCACCCTCCATCTTTTTAGTCCCATTCACTTGCTCATGATGAAAACAACTCTTCATATTAGGTGCAAATTTTTATCAACCCACTACAGGTGAGTCATAATGATTGGGTATAGTGGAGGTTTATGCAGCAAGGGCGCAATGGTTACAATGATCAGGTTACACGGTAAGGTAATAATGAACAAGAAATGTGAAATTATTGCAACGAGGGTGAATACAGGCTATTAGAAAACATTACTATCCCACACTCTACCTCATAATTTAATCAAGAGATACTTCAACACTTATTAAAAAATTTAGATTTCATAACCCTATACACCTTGCAGTTTAAAAAAAAAAATCCTAAGTTAGTAAATGATGAAACAAAGTATTAATTGAAACATGCAATGCTATGAGATAGTAGTACCCATGTGCCGGAAAATAAAGATCCATAAACATCCTTTATAAGACACTCCTATACTGTGTGAATTTTATTTTACACTTGCTTTCACAGTCAGTTGCGTTCCTGCACTAAACCTACTTGCACTGTGCGTCTTACACCAAGGACTTTAACCAAAACAAAAACATTCTGATAGAACACAATTCTATAGCTCGACTAATTTTTTTCCTCAAAATACAAGGAAAGTTTTATTCACCATGCTTTGGAGTTTCACAAGCATGCCTTCTCGATTGACTACATCAAATTCTGTAATCAATTTATGAGGGAACAAAGAAGTGGGAAGGGGGTAAATATTTTTTTGAATGGGAAGGAACATTACAGTAAGGATTCCAAAAAAATATCACCAAGGGGGATAAACGAAATGGGATGTGGAGAAAACTTCAAGGAAAAGAGGGATTTTACGAAATCGAGCAAGGGTAGTTTTCTTAGAAGAAAGAGGAAGGTAATTCATTGGGGATTTTAGAAAAGAAACTAGTGGGAATTTTAAATGGGAAATAGAAGAAATAAAAAGTAATTGCAATGGGAATTAAGCATTTACTTGAATAAAAATTTCCATGCTAGTTACCCTAAACTTGGGTAAGTGCTCAGTTTCGTGAACCAGAGTCTTCTTGGTGGCAACCAGCATATCTAAAAGATCAAGTAACATCCCCTATTTATTAGAATTTTTATCTTCCTATCATCGTGTTGGTTTTCAGGTTGGTCCTTCTGCAATCATGTCAGTCAACTAATTTTCACAATTACAGGAATTTTTTTTAATACTTTTTATTTTTGTCATTTTTTTTACTTTTATTATTTTTTTAATAAGGATAAGAAGGAATCAAATATTTGACAGGTTGGTGTTACCACCTACCAACTCCTTTTCAAATGGTTGTTGGACTTGTTACATGAAATCTCCTTTAGTAAGGGGTTGAAAAAATACCTTCAATCTATGGCCGTTTACCAGGAACAAAGAATTTCGTCCATCAATAGTTTTGATTTCTATCACTCCATTTTTGAACACTTTGACCACCTCATATGGTCCCATCCAGCATGTATGGAATTTTTCTTTAAAATATTTGGATCTAGAATCGTAGAGGAGTACCCAATCACCTGGTTGGAACTGCTTCTTCTGAATGGACTTGTCATGCCACTTCTTACACTACTGTTGAACCAAGATGTTCTACTGAACATCATCCCTTCAAAATTCATCTAACTCATTCAATTGTAGAAGATGTTGTTGCTGTGCTTCAGAGAGATCCAGCGCCAATTGGACTGTAGTCCTCAAAGCCTTGATCTGGAATTCTATCAGCAAGAGGACTTGTTTTCCGTACACCAGCTCATATGGTGTGTGTTCTGTGTTGTTTCTCCAAGTGGTTTGATATGCCCACAATGTTTCTCGTAATTTGTCATACCAATCCATTATGTGCATATTTACCATTTTTTTGAGGATGGACTCAATCACCTTATTCATGGACTCCACTTGACCATTTTCTTATAGGTGATGTGGTGTAGATTTCCTATGTCATATTTTGTATTGCTCCATCACACCATGTACTAGATTAGAAATAAACTATGGTCCATTTCCAGAAACAATTTCTTTAAGCACACCAAATCTAGTAAATGTTTCTATAAAAAGAAAATCAACAACAACTCTTTCAGTAGCAAAAGAAACAGCTTTAGCTTCTACCCATTTCGTAACAAAATTTGTACAAACCAAAATATGCTTTTTATTTGATGATGTTGGATTTATTGGTCCTATGAAATCAATGACCCATTTTTCAAAAGGCTCAATCATAAAATGATGACATAAATGCATTTCATTTGTCTGATTAAGCTAGCCAACTCACTGATAGCTATCACACTTCTTAACATATTGTTTGGCATCTTTAAATAAGGGAGATTTGAAAATATCAAACACTTCTTCCTCTCTTACACATCTACGAATAATGAGATCTGCTCTGGTGTAAAAGAGGTCTCCTTTGATCCAGGAATATGCAACACTTTTCTATATGATATTCCACTTTTCATGAGTGGATAAGTGAGGTGGTAATTTTCCAGTGGCTAAATAGTTAGCTATGTTATCAAAACATGGGGATTTTGTTGACACAGAAAAAAGATGTTCGTCAGGAAAATCATCATCAACAAGAATTGTCTCACCAGGATTATTTAACCTTGAAAGATATTTTTCTACTACACTTGATTTTCCTGGTCTATCAACAATATTAATATTAAATTATTGTAACAATAGTAACCACCTAGTCACTCTACCTATAGTTAGTTGTTTATTCATCAAATATGGTATTGCGGAATGATCAGTATGCACAAAGACTTCATATCCTGTAATATAATGTTTGAATTTATTAATGGAAAAAATTATAGCCAAAAACTCTTTCTTGGTAACCGTATAATTGAATTCGGTGGGTGACAAGTTTTTACTAATGAAATAAATAACATAAGATTGTTTGTCTTCTTCTTGTCCTAAAGTTGCGCCAATTGTAGTACGTTAGGCATCAGAGGAAATATGAAATGGAAGGGACCACTTTGGTCCTCTCAAAACTAGTGCCTGGACTAATTTTTCTTTCAATGTCCCAAAAGATTATTGGCAACCTATGGACCAAGAAAACTCACTATCCTTAGCCAAAAGTCAGAAAAGGGGGGTAGATACCCTTCAGAAATTCTCAATGAATCTCTTATAGTAGCCTGCATGTCCTAGAAAACCTCTCACTTCCCTTTGAATCTTGGGGATAAGGAGACTAAAAATGACTTCTATTTTTGCAGGGTCAACTTGCATACCTTTGTCGTAAATATGATGGCCAAGAACCACCCCTGCCTTGCACATTAATGTGCAATTCTTGTCACTCAAGGCGAGATGAGCTTCTTGGCAACAAAGACACTTTTTCTAGATTCTTGAGGGCTTCCTGAAATGAATCACCAAACACATAGAACTCATCCATATAGATTTCTACACAATCAAGGTTAGCAAAAATAGCCAAGACTGCCTTTTGAAAGGTATCCCATGCATTACATAGCCCAAAGGGAAGCACTCAGTAAGAAAATGTACCCCATGGACATGTAAAAAAGGTTTTGTCTTGATCCTCGGGTGTTATCTATATATGGTTATATCCGCTAAAGCCGTCTAGAAAAGAAAAGTACTTCTTACTAGCAAGGGTATCTAGTACTTGATTGATGAAAGGAAGGGGGAAGTAATCTTTGAGAGTGGCCTTGTTCAATTCTCTATAGTCAATGCAAATGTGCCATCTCCCATGTTTTTACGGGACTAATACTAATGGAGAGACTCACTGGCTATCGAAAATGGGATAGATAAAATTAGCGTCTAAGAGTTTTTGCAATTCGAACAACATAAACTTTGAAACGACCACTGATACTGTTACCCGTTTCGTAGAGATAGCAAAAAATTGACTCGATTTTGAAAAGGGGCGATGCAAAACACACATATTTTTTTAAAGCATAGTTTTTGGCACTTTAAATAACTGGTACAATTACCCGTTGCATAGCGGTAGTAAAAACATGACCCGATTTCAAAATGTGGTTATGTAGAATACACTTCATTTTTTTGAGAGCATATTTTTGACATTTTAAATTTTCTTATGTATGAAATATAAATATTTGCTTTTAAATGTTAGTGATTTTCAAGTTGATTTTGAAACGTGTTGATGCAGCATACATTTTTTTAGATGACTTATTTTTCACAATTTAAAATTTATTATGTCCATTTTTTTTAAAGTTATAATTACTTAACGAATTTTCTACTTGTTTTATTTTAAATGTTGATTACTTAAAAGAAACAAATGTAAATATATATATATAATATATATATATTTATTATAAATATAATATAATATATTAATAAATAAAGGACAAACATAAAAATTAAAAAAAAAATGTTAAAAGAAAAATTATCTCATAAATAATAAAAGAATTTTCGAAGAAAAACATAAATAAAAATAAAACATAACAAAAACAGGAAAAATAAAAATAAACAGATTAAAAGAAATAGAAAATAACAAAAAGATATTTAAAAACTAGTAAAAAGTATATTAAAAACATTTAAAAAATAAATTGGAAATATAAAGAAAAAAACCAATAAAATATGAAAATTTAAAAAAATATGTATTTTCAAATTAAAAAATAGAATAAAATAATAACATTTAAACTTTTAAAGAAAATATATATATATAATAAAACTTAATATTTTTTCTAAAACAAAAACAAATATTACTTTTTTTTGAGGCAATAATTTTTAAAGGAAAAAAAAAATTATAAAAACTTTTGATTTTTGTTTTAAGCATCCTTTTAATTTTAAAAAAAAATTAAAAATTATTTTTACTTTTTATTAAAAAAAACAAATTGTTAAAAAGTATTAATTTTTTTAATGATTTTTTTTTTTAAAACAGAAGAAATAGAACCTACCGACCACCTGTGGCCCGTGGTGGCAAGGCCCTAGGGGGAAAAAATATTATTTTTAACAATATGATTCTTTTAATTTAAAAAAAAAATAAAATAAAATCTTTAAGAAGAAATTAATGTGTTTTAACAATTAACACACACACACACACACACACACACATATATATATGATGATGATGATGATGTTTAACGTCCACCGAGACCAAACATTGGTCTATCGGACCTAAAGAAACAAATTATTTATTTTGATTTAAGATTTTATTCCTATGCTCAAAAAGCTTGGAGAGAAGTCTCCCAAGCTCACTATAATTTTGACATTGTAAAAGGCTAGGAGGGTCAGTATTGTAACAAAGATCATGAAACTGAGATCTAATGTGGTTGTATGCCGGGCACTCTAAAAGGAAGTGGTTTTCATCCTCGATGTTCCTATTCTCACATATATTGCAAATCCTTTCCATCCATGGCGTTTTAGGAACTGCCCAATGACCTATTTCACTATGGAGCTCATGAAAATTCGTTCTAATCTTTGCTATATTAATTTTCTTCTTTAAGCTAGTTAAAATAGAGAGATACTTTTGATCTCCTAGGGTTGGGTTGATGACCTTCTTATAATAACTTAATTTTCTTTTAGCCGCTAAATCTTTCTCACACCACATTTTTTCTTTGAA